>JADBJO010015414.1:22500-43831 GCA_016801955.1 Conus betulinus
ACACACACACACCGCACCACACCACACCACACCACACACCACACCACACTATATCACATCAAACATAATGTAATGCACTGTTTCAAGCTAAATGCATTAAGAACTGTTTCAGCAAAAAATAGTAGATGTACATGTGGCCATGAACTGACTCCTGTCCATGTCATGTGTCATAACTGTTTTATGAAAATATGTTTATCCACTTTAGTATCGGATATTTATATGAATATTACCTATTTTAGAAATGCTTTATATCCTATGAGATCATCTTCTCTGATATGATTCGGAATTACATGACGAACTCTGCTGAGATTTTATGCTTTTCATTTCTCGAAAATGAAAAAAAACCTTCCACCACTATTACTTAAGCACATGTGCCGTGCGCTTAAGCACACGCGTGCACTTACACACACACACACACACACACACCACACACACACACACACACACACACACACACACACACACACACACACACACACACACACACACACACACACACACACACGCATACACACACGCGCAAAGGATAACATAGTTGAATTTTTATGCCTTTTTTTAACAGAGTATTTGAAAGTGGAGTGTATCCTGAGAACTGGACAAAGGCTGTTATATATCCTTTTGCACAAAAAGGCAGTCGAAAATAAGTAAATAATTATAGAGGTATCTCATTACTTAATGTCATTAGTAAGATTTACAGCTTAATAATTAATGAGAGGTTGACAAGATTTTGTGAAGAGACTAATAGTATACCCGAAGCACAAGCTGGCTTTCGTAAAGGCTATAGTACAACAGACAATATTTTCACACTCCAATCATTGGTCCAAAAATATTTAACTAAATCAGGAGGTCGATTTTATGGATTGTTTGTAGATTTTTTCTAAGGCTTTTGATTGTATTCATAGAGAAAAGATGTTATATTTGTTATTACCTAAAGGTATTCATGGTAAAATCTTTAGCACTCTAAAGCTATGTATAAAAAGGTGAAAGCAGCAGTGTGCGTTGGAAATAAGATCACAGAATATTTTGAATGTATTTCAGGTGTGAGCCAAGGATGTATTTTAAGTCCTCTGCTGTCTTCTATATTTCTTTCAGAACTTCAGACTGAATTGTTAAAATGTGGGGCAAGAGGAGTTGAATTTTTGCAGACATTTGGAATTGTTTCACTAATGTATGCCGACGATATTGTTCTTGTCTCGGATAATATTATGGACCTTCAAAGAAAAATCGGCTGTTTAGAAAAGTACTGCCAAAAAAGGGGGATTGTCAGTGAATATGGATAAGACAAAAGTTATTGTTTTCAGAAATGGTGGTTTTATTAAAAAGAGTGAAAATGGAACTTTGACCAAAAGGAGATAAAAGTTGTATCATCTTATTGCTATCTAGGAATTAATTTCTCTTCAACACTGAACTGGACAAAATGTGTAGAAAACTTGAGCAGTAAGGCATTAAGAGCAGTAGCAGGTATAAAAAGGTTATACTTTAAACTTGAAACCATTCCAACCGTACTTGTCTTTATAAATTTGACATGAAAGTAAAACGATTTTGTTGTACGGGTCAGAGATTTGGGGTTATAAAAGTTATGAGGCGATTGAAAGGGTACAAAATAAAATTTGCAAAAAAAACGATACTGGGAGTTGGACAAGATGTTAGAAGTAAGATAGTTCTTGGAGAATGTGGTAGATTTCCCATTTTTATTGATACTTACGTACAGATAATAAAATACTGGTGTAGAATTCTACATTTAGCTGATCATAGATATCCTAAACAATGTTATAGATTGTTGTTTAATCAAGACAGAGCTGGGTCAAAAAAACTGGGTCACAAACATAAGAAATATTCTATGTAGACATGGTTTTGGTATAGTGTGGGAAATGCAAAATCCAGGTAATATTAATCTGTTTTTGATATCGTTTAAAGCTAGACTACAAGATATATATCGCCAAAACTGGCACGAGACAGTCTACTCAGTGGGATATTATGTTTTATATCACCCTGAGATTGTTAAAGTGACATATATTTCAGATCTGGATAATGTTAAATATAGACGTGCAATATGTTTACTGAGAAGTAACAGTATTGCTTTTAATGGCGTACCTCGATTCGGCAAACTATCCGCAGACTGTTTTTGTAAACAACGTGAAGGAAATCATGTTGAAGATTTGACCCATTTCCTTTTGAAATGCCCAAGGTATACACTGTTACGGCATAAATATATACCTCCTTTCTATTATCGTTTTCCTTCCACAACGAAATTGCAACTCTTCATACTAAAGTTAAAGGGAAAATTATCACTAAAGACCGCCACTTTTGTAACTGGATGTTGAAAATACGAAATAATGTTTAGAAACAGCAAATTCTATTTTAGGAGTCATGTGTAAATCTAAGAAATATATATTTGCACATGCTTTGTATAACTGTTAGCGTGCCTAAAACAGATAATGTCAATAGATATCCCTTGAAATGAATTATCATTATTAAAAACCTTGTATATACATTTTGTTTATGATACGTCCTACATGAATATTGTTTCCTGTAAAAAGACTTCTCATTTCCTGCATTGTAATATTCGGTATCTCTCTCTTGTCCATATGGGTTAAATGGCCTTGAAAAGACTGAATTAAACATATATTGTTTACACACACGTGCACATTCACACACACACACACACACACACACACACACACACACACACACACACACACACACACACACACACACACACACACACACACACACACACACACACACACTCGCGCGCGCGCGCCCGCGCGCGCACACACACACACGCACGTCACACACACTCACGCATGCACGCACCACACCATCTCCTCTTGATTTCACACACATGCAGCCGGACACAGAAAAGCTAAGGTCACCAAGACAGCTAGGAAGCTGATAGGCCGACCTGTTGCTGACCTCCAGGTGCGCTTTGAGGCAATGACGGTCAGGCACGCTGGACAAGTTTCTCCCGTTTCTTCCCAGCAGGAGCTGTCCAGCCGTAGGCTACAGCGGCTGTGTCCGAAGTGGGTGACCAGGCAGCTCCAAGTGCAGTGGCCAGTCTGAGTTCCCTCCATGACAGTGTGCTTTGGTGTATGTGCTCTGATTGCAGTGCCATGGACCGACTGATTGCTTTATGTATTGTTTATCAACTACATCTGATTCATAAATGTGTGAGTGAAATTTACAATTATATGAAACCAACGTAAGAAGTATTTGATGTAATTACTGCTAGATTTGAGCTGGTAATTGAAAGGAGGAACCTCTCTTCTGTTTGAAAAATAATTCATAAGGCTGCGCCCAAAAAGATAGAAAACAAATCACAAGATTAAGCACGACGCGTTTCGGCCTCTCAGGTCTTCTTCAGGCAAGATACACAACGCCCATCTTGCGCCGAATTGGATGAAGATAAGTGATTGCTCGTTCATTTTCGTTGTCGGGAGTGTTAGGTATCTTCCCTGAAGAAGACCTAATATTTCCAAATGCGTCGTGTTTTGACTAGTAATTCGTTTGTAAACGTTTTTGGGCGGAGCCTAATAAATCATTTTTCAAATTTGTTTAGATTTCCACCGGCAGTTGCCTCACTTTGCAACTAGATCTCTTCTGTTTTTCTGCTTGATTATGTGCCAGCTTAGTGCAAGGAAGAGTCTGACAACATGTGAAAATGTCCATTTGGACAATAATAGCTTGATCGGAAACAATTCAAGTGTTCAGTTTTACTGTTTGTCAAACTCTCGACATATCCAGTCGAGCTGATGAAGCATTGCCAGTGTTCAGTGTTCATTTTTACCATTTGTCAAATTCTCGATATATCCCGTCAGGCTGAAACATTATTGCATTTTAGAGTGTAGACCTGTGAGACATACTGTGTGCGTCATGACGTGCGAAATGAGCGTCAACAGGAGCTCTTAACACATATTGTATACTAGTGGCCCAGTGGATAGTTCATTCAGCCAGGAATTCCAGTTTCAAATCTAAGGCCTGTCATGGACACATGTTCTTCCCCTCTCTAATAAATTGTAAACGTTGGTCTGAGAAGCAGTCTTTCAGGTGAGACAATGAACAGATGTCTTGAGGTCAATATGCGTTAAGCGTCCGTACAGGAAACTTGGGCAACAGCTAAGTTGTTTCCCATCGATTTTTGCAAAAAAAAAAAACTTCATTTTCATGGAAACACTAAAAATATGCACAGATGTAAATCTGTTGTGACGTAATTTTGACATTATGTTGTAATACTGTAAAGTTATGCAAAACAGTGAATTCACTGTAAACAATTAAAAGAAATTCAGTCTAGTTTCTATGCTTGCATATTTATATACATACATATGAATCTCTCTCTCTCTCTCTCTCTCTCTCTCTCTCTCTCTCTCTCTCTCTCTCTCTGTGTGTACAAGGGTCAAAGTGTGGGTAGGTTACCACACCTGAAACTGAACTGGACCATCTTGTTTGCATGCTCATCCTTCTGTTTTTTATTTTTTTTTTTTTTTTTAGATTTTTCAGCAAATTTAAGAGAAAATGAAAATAAGGATGTAAAAATTAAGAGCATAAAAGTATGACCATTATCTGAAATGGAAGGGAAAAAAAGACCGAAGTGGATGTACCTGTATAATATATTAGATTCATTCATGCCTTGCAAAACTTCGCTATTGTGCATGGACTACGTTTTTATGAAAATACTGATCCTCCATTACATGAATGTTTTGGTTTGTTTTGTTTTTGCTGAGAACTTTGAGCTGGAGATGGGATGGGAAGGTATAATGGAGACATGGCTTAAGCGTGCATAAGAGAAGGAAAAAATGTATATGATCAATGATCCCACATTCCACACTACATTCTTCCATCCAATGCATTACATACGAGGAAATACATCATTAATGAATTGGGGGCCAGGGGGATGGGGGTAGATAGGTACAGTCATGGCTCTGTTGGTTGGTCTCTCTTTATAAGGAAAGATTTCTGCCTACTTGGCTGGTTGTCATTTTCAACTCCAGCATTCATTCTTCCCATTTTCAATTTCTTTGAAAAAAAAAGAAAGAAAGAAACGTAGAAATAAACTGAACAATTGAAATCATGCCTACATAAACTTGCAACATCAAACGTTGCTGTACAAATTGTAGTTGTCCTTAAAAACCTACAGTAGGACTTTCCTGATCTTTCAATACTACTTTGATTTGATGCATTACTATCTGCCGTGAAAGAATGATAGGGCAAAGGGAGTACAGCATAAAATACGGAAAAACCAACATCTTGATAATAATAATAATAATATTAATAATAATCATGGTATTTATAATGCGCAAAATCTTGACAAAATCAACTCTAAGCGCAAGGGAAAAAAACGCCCATAAATCTGTTCAAGCTCTTTGGTGTGTATGTGGTTTTTTGTGGTGTATGTGGTTTGTTGTGGTGGTGCTTCTCCCCTCGTCAATCACCTCACCCTTACCCAAAAGCTTCGTTGGCATTGAAGATCACAGCATATCATTAATATGTAATGGATCGTTTGCATAACATGCCAGTGATTGCTCCCCACTGACTGCAGCTGCACTTTGATGTTCGGCTGCACGGCACGCACCAAGCACAGAGCTTGTTCACTCTGTGATGTTGGTCAGCCAACTATGGGATCTATAATCTTCTCCTCTTCTCCTCTTCCCCCCCCCCCCCCCCCCCCCCCCCCCAATCCCTACCCCACTCCCACCCCCAAAATCGAAAAAACCCGTCCTCAGGGCTGTGGGAAGATCTTCATGCTTGGGTGGCAATGGTCCTGGACTTCGTGGAGCCACTCAAAAGAAGGAGCAGGACAGACATTGCTGGAGCGCTGTATGTGTGATCCATGGTCCTCACTGATCATGGCCGAGAGGGCAATTTATTAGCTCCTTTGTGATAGGACTGCCCATACTACCGACCCAAAAAACATGTTTTCTGGTCATGGTTATCCATCGCTGACCATTCCACACCTCTAGGAGCCATCCCCTGATGACACAGGCTAGACCCACTACAACTGTTAGTGACAGGAAAGTTTATCTCTCACAACAACGCCCTTTAAGAGAGAAATGCCATCTTTCTCAGCATTCCCACCTGTGCCACCTCCCTGTCCAGTAGTTTACCAATGTGAGACTTTTTTGGTACCTTTCAGCTGAACAACTTTGGTAATTGTAACAGACTGAGTAGATGCCAATTCAGAGACTTCACAAACACAATCTTACCAATCCAGACACAAAAGTCTACCATTGACATGACAAGATAAGATGATCGCAAAGCCTTGGAGGTCGTGTAACACCCTCGGCACGTTAGGGCTTCCAGGCATCTGGAAAATCAGCAGAAACCGCTTCAGTGCACAAAGAACATAATCAGTGAGGACCAAAGATCACACATACAGCGCTCCAGCGACGTCTGTCCTGCTCCCTCTTTTGAGGCGGCTCCGCGCAGTACAGGACCATCGCCACTCAAGCATAAAGAAGATCGCCCCACAGCCCTGAGTATGGGTCTTTTCGATTTTGGGGGTGGGGGTGGGGGTAGGGATTGGGGAAGAGGAGAAGATTAGAGATCCCATAGTTGGCTGACCAACACCACAAAGTAAACACCAGTTTACATGGAACCAGAACTAACTGATACCATCGATAGAAATGTCAGGAGGAAGAAGCAGATGGCAGCACTGAAAACAGCAAAGCAAACGCTGAAAACTCAAACAGAGACAGGGGGTATTATCTTAGAACATCAATCCGTTATAGAGAGTCCATTTGAGCAGGACTTGCGTTTAGAAAACAGTGAAAGAACAAACTGACGTTATCAATGACATGAAACTTGCATCGAAAGATGCAGTCAAGAAAACCACAAACATATCAGCTTACTATACAGAAGGTGGTTCTAAGAATTCCAAGCCAAGTTTTTCAGACGACCCTCAGATTGTTAAGAACGCGATAAAGGTCTAATGGCAACACTTCAAAATTTTGACCTGACACTAAATGCTGAAAAATGAAGATTCAGAAAAGGGAAATTAATCTCTGGGACACAAATTGTCAGAAAGAGGCATTGATCCAGCCAAGGAGAAAATAGAAGCAGTGGTGAATGTCTGGGAATATCCAAATGTCAATGAAGAGAGACGTTTCCTAGGGTTTGCAAGCTATTACTTAAGATTCATTCTGAACTTTGCTACCCTTCTTGTGAAACTTCAAAGACTTACCAGGAAAAATCAGTTCTTTATCCTGAGGCCATAACAGAAACTGCACCAAAACTGGAAAATGGCAAGCATGTGACATAATGTCTGTAGCAACAAACCCAGAACTGTGTACCATGAACAGACCTGGTGATGTCATCACAAAGACTTCAGATTTTGACACCTGCCCATGAAGGACACCAAAATGTTTTCTGTTACCAAGCAGAAATTCAGTACCGAAGTTTGATGGCTCTGACACGGAGAATGAATCAGTAAACATTTTGCAAGTCGTGTCATGGAAGCTAGATAACGAGGTGACCAAATTCCTATCAGGACATTTGGAAGACCTGGCATTTGGCATTTATGACCTCAACCAGTTTGGCGATTATAGTTTATACTCTTTGACTGCCAAAAAGGCAATTTTACCAGACATGGATTTCAAAGAACCATTCATACTAACAATGAACCACAGAACGCAATAAATGTGATACTGATTCTGGGAACAAGGTGCTGTTTAGTTTGGTGGCAGGCAATCTTCAAGTCAAACTTTGTGAAGGCTTTGCTTTCTTTCTTATCTTGGAGTAATTCATCGACAGTAGGTATGGATGACAGTCTGTCAGTACTGTCTAATTACAATGACGCATGTGCACAAAACAAGTGGACATCATCATTTGGCATGGGAACTGTCACAATTGAACTAACCCATGGAGCTGGCTTGTTGACTGGCTCTGCAATCTCCTTGTCAGTCATTTCTTTCTGTCTTTTTTGCTTTCTCTTTGGATAGCAGACCAAATTTTTTCTGGTACACTGGTCGAGCTGCAGGTTTAATGCCAGGCCTTAATTGAGCTTTTTGCAGTTTTTGACAATCCAGTGGAAAGACGTTTGATTTTTTTTTCGAGCCCCCCTCCCCCCCTCCCTCTCCCTCGTTCCAGTCTCAGTCTCCTATCCATTGCTGAACTAATCTGGAAATGTAGGCCAATCTGGAGAATTCCTTGATCAGTTGCTGCCTTTTTTCTGTTAATAAAGGCTTTTCTTTTCTTTTAATGACGATGAATTCAACATTTACCTGTTTGTCTTCCGTTTCGGCTTCTGTATCAAAACTGTCAATGATCTTCAAAGCTGTATGAGAGGTGTATGGAACATTTTTTTTTTGATCGCTTCTTGGTTTTGTAGCCAATGTTGTCTTCCTTCAGCTCTCTCCCCACAAACTTTGATCCCGGTCAGGCACAGGAAATTAGGTGATTTATTTTTAGCTTATTTGTCGCCCCAAGCAGGTTTTTCATTGAAGATTTTTGAAAGAAACTATCCAGTCGCGTTGTGTGCCTGGGGACAGTGAAAAGTGTTTATGGGCACACAGCTAGGTTGGAAAAAGCAAAGGTGGAATGAACACTGTGCATGGACTCCAGTAGTTTAAGTCCCATCTCTCAGTATCCCTTTTCTCAAATCAAAACATTCGCGAGATGGAAGAGCGATGTTCGAGTTGATACTAAAACAGGTCATTGCCCAAGAGACTTTTAACAGTAATATCTGCTAACTGTCAGTTTTTTTTGCAGCATGTTTTTTTGTCTGATTATGTGTGTACAGAGCTCAAAGACAACTAGGAAACCATGATGACGTCACCACGGAGCTTACTACTGATGAACGATTCCCTTCTCAGCATACGTGGCAAACACAGTTGCAGAGTAATAAACGCATCGATGCCGAGGAACTATTCAGAAAGTCTGATTAGCCCTGAAACTGAATACATTGTATACATGCTTCATTGTCTGCTTTTCCTGCCAGTCCTCTTTGTCATTGGAGCTCCTTTAAATATCCTGAACATGATAATCTTCCGAAAGCAAGGCCTGGCGACAGAATTAACGTGTGCCTCTTTTCTCTCGCTTTGCTCGATCTGACATATTTGACGTTCATCTTTGTCTTTAATGTTGCGCGTGCCTACTGGCGCTTGAAAGAAGATGAATATGTGGATGCAGCTTACCGTTTCATTATTGACAGTAGTCTAATTGGACTGTACGGATTAAGTTACGGACCATATTTTGCCTCTGCCATCATTTCCACGGAGAGGTGTGTTTGCGTTCTTTTTCCCACTGAAGGCCCGACAGTGTATTTCCACGAAAGCATTAGTGATGGTCATTGTGACAGGAGTGGTAGTTCTAGTGGTCCTGCGTTTTGTTGTCCTTGCTCCACTGCAGGTAACCTGCCTTTTCATTCAGCAAACTGGAGAAATAGACTGGACAGTCTCTTTGAGCCAGTTTTACTTCAGGAACAAAGCTCTGATAGATAATCTGGACAGCGTGTTTTTTGGATTCTTTGTCGTCATCGGTTGTTTAGTCGTCGTCATCATCACCACCATCACCACAGCCATCAAGTTACAACAGATTGTTTACTGGCGTGGCCAGTGTTTCCTCCTCAATGTCCAGCAAAGAAATTGGCATCGTCAAAATGATCTTGTATTTTATCGGTGGAATTCGTTATTCTTTCCATACCCAAGATCGTCTTGAGATTTTCGCATCTAATTGACTCAGAACTTTCTCTCGCAGGGGTTTACAGTAATTTGTATAGTGTCCTTGTGTACATGGCTGAACTGAGTTCCTGCATAAATTCTATTGTCAACTTTTTTGTTTACTATTTTAGGACTCTAGATATCGAGAAACTATGTACGATATGCTGCACATGAAACATGCACAGAAGAAAAAAAACCCAGGGAAATACACTTGGAACTGCCCATAGTTAGAAGGAGAGAATAAATTAAGATATTTTCTGGGAAACCGTTTCCACCTCCAATAAATAGTTCCTCGACAACAGTGAATTCAGGCTAGTAAAACAATTCGCTTATGTTCAAATAAAAGGCTCTTGCACCTCAACCTCCCTGCTCCTTCCTATGCCGAAATCTTCCTTTGTTGCCCCTTTCCATCCCCTTCCTCCTATTTTTACTACCATGCTTTCTACAGACGTTTGAGATATATAAATCTTTTGATGATTGCAATCTGATGTGTTCTAGGTTTACATCAACATTACTACCCGATGGCATACAAATTATCGTGGCCTTTGGATAGTACTGAATGATTGCTTGGAAAGTATGGAGGATGCGGAGAAGTTACATTAAAGTTTTGTTGGGGTGGTTGGCTGCTCTTGAGCCAAATGTTACCGTTGTCTTTTCGTGGCTTGAGGGTTTGTCTCCGCATAGTCCAGAGCGTGTAATTGCCGGTTGGTGGAGTGGTGGGGAGGTGTTTATAATGCAAGATTAAGCTTGTTATATCTGTACGGACCCCGTGTTGTTGGTTAGCTTCCATCTGTGGGGTTTGTTTTGTCTTTTTTTTTTCATAAGTCTTCGTTGGTAGTGTGGGGCTGTTCTCGTGGCTGTGTTGTTTTTCGGCAATTGTGATGTTGACACGTGTTGTTCGTTGGTTGTGCATGCTCTGTACTAAATAAAAATCTACACCTAGTCTCTCTCTGCTCCCACACTGTAGTATGGTGCGTATTGTGGTTTCTAACGTGAGATTCTAACTATAGCCCAAATGGGCTCTCTTGGTCTATAGGCAACAAACCTACACACACCACTCCACCACACAGCAAACCGTCGGAAAGTACAATATGTACTCTCTTCTAAGACCTGGTGTGAGCCCTAACTGCAAGCGTAAACAACCTGTGCTTAGCTAGTTTCTATTCGTAAGTATGGGAAATACCTCATCACCCCAAATACAAACACCGAAGAATACAGCAAGAAACTACAATTACGCTCTAGCCAACCAGCGAACCCTCTTCTAATTGTGGCTTAAGTACCACATAAGAAATATTCTGCTAAATGAACAAGAAAACCACATGAAAGACATGAGGAGTGTATCAGTCTGAACGAGCATCACTGACCAAGATCGCGATAGGAACTAACCAACTAATAGCTATGACAGAATAATAAGATAGAATATGCAAAACCTTTCTAAGGTGGTCGCGGTTGGTTGACATCCCTATACTCATCCCACAACACTACCTAATGGAAATACAAAAATGGGCTATAGCTGTAGCGGATCATAGTATATAATTGAAACACCCGGAAAAAGTATCCTGTGAGGAGGCTTGGAGTCGTAGATTAGTGATCAAAGAAGGTGGAAAACGAGTCAGTAGTGATATTTGTGACTGTGCTCAGGGGTTACTGAAGAAGTAGCACGAAGAAGTGAAAGTGAGTTTAGGGTACAGGTGAAGAAGAAAAGTAGGAACTTGAGCGAGGTAGCGGGACTAGAGGGTGAAAATGGGGATGGAACCGTTAAATTCCTTGTTTGTCTTTTGTGTGATTATGTCGATGTGTGTTAATGGCTAGTGGGGGAGTGGGTACTCGTGAATCAGTGGGATAGCGTGAACCAGTTCGAACGATGATATCACTGTTCTACGGTCAGTCAACACACTGACCGACACCTAGTTTTCCAGTCCACAGAGCACCGCCACACCACCAAACCACCACACACTGTCGGCTACCGCGTCTCGATCTTCCAGATGGTTATTCTCTACTCACCCATCCCTCTGCCCCCCTGCGTTCGTCTTCAACCACCATACCAATTTGTTTGTTATTCTCTTGGAGCCCTTGTCGCGTTGGGCCATGTCGCGCGTCGTCGTGTGGCTGTTGTGGTACCCCCCACACAGTTGTGCTACACCACAACAATGCACCCCCCGTTGGCCTGGTCCACACACACACACACAGGGGACATAACCACCACACCACAACGACATACACACACCACACAATCACACACACACGTGGGGACACCACGCAACACACACCCGCACCCCAGTCGACAACCCTGACACACACACGAACACAACGCACGTGAAATAGACCAGGTTCGGTGGATTTACAACGGTGCAGGGTTTGCGTTAAAGCCGCACGTGAGTGGAGAAAGCGTTGCACATGGATGTACATGATCCGGATGGTACAACGGGAATTATGTAGCAAGAACGCAGTTGGCGTGTTTGAAGGACTCTCGTTTTAGCTTGGCCCTCAGCTCTCATTTGCAGCTTCTGGGGGGGGGGGGGTAGATGCAGTGGCATTCAGTGGCCTTCCGATAAGAGCTTGGATCGGCATACTAGTGCCCTGAATGAGGGAAGAAGCGGGTGGACGGGTGGCACGAGCTTGGTAACGGGCCCCGGCAGTGAGCACTGGCTGTGGAGGCCATGCACACGGTTCCGTTAGTACACGAGAAAGTGAGAGAGGCACGAAGATCGTGGGACACAACAGATCGGTGGGTCCGAGAGAAGCTGGGAAGACTGACCCTTGCGTACCTGAGGGGCATGTGAGGGAAAACATAGATTATGGGGCGGAAACTTTCAAAGAAGAGAGGGTGATAGAACGGTTGACAATCAAAATCATGGGGGTAGAGGTGGAGAGATTAAAAGCAGCAACGGCTATAATGGTGTGTGTACGTCGAATCATGTGTGACGTTTTGTGTGACTCTAGGAGGAAGTGGTTGGAAACTCACTACAGTTGGAGGAAATTTCAGGACGGAGGCACGCGGCGTGAAGAGGCGGTGGGAAGCTACAAATCACCAATGGCAGATGGTGCGGCAGAGGAAGGGTCGGAGGGGTGCCACGGCCAAAGACCCGAAACAGGGGACGCGCGTTCGTTTTCTGGCGGCCACAGACCAAGGCAGAAGGTGAGGTGATGGGGACATTAAAAACGTGGGCGGTGGGCATCGTCGGGGGGCTCAAACAAAGGGGGGTGGGCAGCCAGGAAGTCGAGCATTTGTGGAGGGGCAGCGCAGCGGGTGGGGGACCAAAGAGCCGCGACCCGCGTGTGGGCGGGGCCAGACCTGCTGGGTTGGGTAGGTGTAGGTGGCGGCACGGTGGAAGGGCGCGGTGCAAGGGCGGGGGGCCCGTGCGCGGGTGGCGGGGTGTTGGCGCAGGGCTGGGCAGGCTTGGTTTTGGACCCTTGGGGGGGGGGGGCGGTGTGTGCGGCCCACTGGGGCCCGCGCCGCGGTCTGCGGTTGTTTTGTGTGTAGCACCGAGGTGGGGATACCCACCAGCGGACCCTGTCGGGGAACTGGGTGATGGCGTCCAGTCGCGGGGTCGAGCGGCCTGGCGCCGGTCGGGGAAAACAATGCGACTGAATAGCAGGTAGTCGTCGGGGGGAGTGATCGTGGGGACGGTCGCGTGTGTCCGGGGGTGGGTGAGTGTGTGCGGGTGGAGCGGGTGAGTCGAGGTGGGGTGCCAATCGCAGCGGGGCTAGGGTAGCGTTGGGTTGGGCGGGCGGGCGAGGTTGGCGATCGGGGGGACGTGCCTGAGATGGTTGCTGGGTACACGCCGGGGGTTTAGAGGCGGTCGGCCAAGAATGGCGCCCAGAAGGCGGTCGGAGCGCGTGGTGCGCACGGACAGGGGTTCAGGCCGGCGAGTCCGGTTCGTTTGGTGGTAATTGAGTAGGTGTCGCAGTGGGTGGGGGGTCGGGGGGGGGCCGGGGGGATAGAAGGTGCGCGGGCACCAGGCCGTGGGGGGGTCACGTGGCAGCGGGGGGTGGGGACGGTGAGCATGGGTGTGTGGTGCCGAGACGGGTGCGGCTTCCTGCAAGGGCTGGAGAGGTGGTGGGTGGTCCGCATAGCGGCTGGGGTTGGCATGCGGGTGGCTCGGGGGTCCCACGAACGTGAGCGCGGCGGGGGGTTCTGTCCAAGCATCGAGTAGGTGGCTTTGGTGAGATGGGGAGGTCCGCAGGGAAAGTGATAGTCAGGCTAGCGGACCACGGGCAAGGTGATGCCGGGTGACGAAGAGGGTGGGGGGTATGGGGCGGCGGACGCGGGCCCAGGAGTGGGTGGGCGGCGGGGAGGCGGAATTGGCTTTACCGAAGGCGGGGGGGCGGCATCAGCGAAGCGAGGTTGTATGGGGGCCGCCGGATACGCCTCGGCGTGTGGGTGTGCGGGTGTGGTGGGCTGGTGGGCGCACGCAACAGCAGCTCCCGAAAGTGGTTCTGCCGCAGCGCCCTGGGCGGGACGGAGACCGCAGTGGGGATGTCGACTTGTCCGGGGGGGCAGGCATGGGATATGGATCAAGAATGGGGGCTCGTGTCGCCAAGTTCGGAAGCGGAACGCTGAACAGCAGGAAGGATCTGGGCCGGGTAAGACGGGGCATGAGGCGTCTTGTGCGGTGGGGGTATGACCCAGACCGGGGGGCGCTTGGGGGTTGCTGGGGGTGTGATAGAGGGTCCGAGGACGTAAGAGAGGGACAGCCGACAGGTAGGGGCTAGGGCCAGCATTTGGGGGCGGGTCGAGAAACATGGGCATTCGTCATTTTCTGCTGGTGGGGGTGGGTCAGCCAAGCCAAGGCGACCCGGGTAAGTCGGGATAAAGACGAGGCGGAAGATAGGTGGCTGGGCGGCAATCGCGGCACGGCCCGGAGTGGAGCGCCGCAAGGCGAGGAGCTGCATCGGGCGCGCGCGAAGCCGGCGGGCGGGGGCCGCTGACACACTCGGGCCGCAGGTGGAGGAGGTGCGGCAGGCGGGTTGAGGACGACACGGGGCGGGGGGGGGGCTTCGGGAGGGCTGTGCCAATCAGGTGCTGAGGAGGGGATATGGCTGCCAGAGGGGTGGCAACCTGCGGGTCCAGTGGTCTGGATACATGAGGAGTGTGCAGCGCGCGGTCCTGGACTAGGGTCCGGCGCCCAACACTTTCCGACATGAAGCTCAGGAGAGGTAACTGAGGAGAGGGACTCGCTTTCCGGCGGGGGGTTGTTGACGGGGCGGGCGGAAGGGCCGGGGCGCTACCGGGTGGGGCGGCGACTCCGCCATGGCGGTGGGGGGGTGGAGGGGGGGGGTCTCGGAGGGGCGGGGGGGGTGACTGAGTCCCGTGGAGGACAGCTCCTGGGGTATGGGCTCTACCCATCGTCCATGTGTGGGCTGGGGCGGGGATGGACCATCCCCCGAGATAATGTTAGAAGAGCAAGGTTGATGGCGCTAGGGCCAAACGCTTTCTAAGGCCATGTAGAGGCTTAGGGAGAAGGACATACATGCGCGGAAACGGATTGCCGGGTTTTAGAGTGCATCCAAAGTCTTTGCAGAGGGCTCTCTCTTGAGAATGAAGAGTGCGGCTTGCTTAGTAGCAATGGCAGGCTCCATCTCCGCGATTACTGCTTTAAACCAGTCTTTCATTCTTCCTCACTCTCTTCCAAAATGTGTCCGCGGCGAATTGGTAGGTGGCATCGCGGGTGTGGTTCCACCGTGATGAAGCCCTGTCTGTCGGGCAGTCCTCGAGGGCCTTGTCAATGGTTCTGGCAAAGCGTTCGCGCGGTTCGGGCACTGACGTCATGGCTGTGTTGACTTTGATGACATCCCTGTTGCTCGGAGCGGTGGGTTCGCTTGGGCCGAAGACTCATCTTTCTGCTGACCAGGGAGTGGTCAATGTCGCAGTCAGTGCTGTGGTAGCTGCCGGTGACGAGCACGTGGTTGAGCACGGGTCTTCGGGTGATCACGAAGTCCAGCTGATGCTAGTGATGGGATCTACGGTGCCTCCTGGACACTCTGTGGTGTGGATAGGATGGGGAAGAAGGTGTTCATGGTACGGAGGTTGTGGTAGGAGCAAAGCTCAAGTAGCCGCTGTCCGTTCTCATTGAGCTTGCCGCTGCCAAAGCGGCCGATGCAGCGGGGCCAGGAGCTGTGGTCTGCACCAATCCGGATGTGTAGTTTGTGGAGAGAAGGGAGAAGTGGAAAGGAAAGCGAGCTTTGAGCATGGAAAGCGGTTTCCTATTTTCTGAATAACTTTCATCAACTGGTCTGAGGTAGTTTACTCTGACCCAGACTTCAATGTCTGAGTGGTGGTAATCCTTCCTGACTCTTCCCCCCTCCCCTCCCCCCTCCCACAGTAAGTTCCAGTAAATTAGTGTTTGATCGCTTAAGTTGTTTGGGAAGCACTTTCCCGTTTGCTATTCCTCTTTTTCTGTGTGTTTTGTGTTCTTGGGAAAGACGGTGTCATCTTTGAAAGGTCGGCCATTTGTACCACAGACCATCCTGAAAGATACGATCCCCACAGGAGCGCCGATCCATGAGACAGAGGACCATGGTAGATCACTGTCTTGAGCACGCTGAGGACAGTCATTCTGATGCAAACTACATGAAGTGAAGAAAACACAGAATGAAACGAAAGTCGTTTTTACGTGGAAGAGTTCGAGGAACACGTCACGGGATGTTAGTGGACTGGTTTCACTTCTGGACAAGAGAGGATGCTCCGTGTCTTGTTCTTTGCCTCTATCCCTTCATCCTTGTTATGTTGGGGTTTGCTTTGCGTGTGTGTGTGTGTGTGTGTGTGTGTGTGTGTGTGTGTGTGTGTGTGTGTGTGTGGTGTGTGTGTGTGTGTGTTCGTGTGAGGAGAGACAGTGACAGAGAGATATGAGCGAGCATATGTTGCGATGTAGTATTGTGATGCAGATACCGAAGCAATGTAGACTATGTGTGGTCGATGTGCGCGAAATGTGTGCGCGAAGCGCGCGTGTTGTGTGTGGTGTGTGTGTTGTTGTTGTTGTTGTTGTTGTTGTTGTCGTCTTCAATTTAACGTCTTTCCACATTAAGTGATATGCAGGCGAATGTGTGTTGTGTGCGTGTGCGTGTGTGTGTGTGTGTGTGGTGTGGGTGTGTGTGTGTGTGTGTGTGTGTGTGCCAAGTCAGTCCAAGTCAATGTTTTATTTTGAGATGGCATACTGAGTAAGCTTCCCTCCCCCCCCCCCCCCCCCCCCCTCCTCCCTCCTCCTCCCCTCCCAGTCCAAGCCATTTGCTAAAGCAAAAGCAAAATTAAAACGCAAAAAAACGAAATGATATGGTGTGTGTGTGTGTGTGTGAGTGTGTGTGGTGTGTGTGTGTGTGTGTGTTGTGCGTGTGCGTGTGTGTCTTGGTGGTGTGTGCGGCGTGCGTGGCGTTGCGTGCGTGTGTCTGTGTGCGTGCGTGCGTGTGTGTGTGGCGTGTGCGTGTGCGTGTGCATGGTGCGAGTGTGTTAGCACAGTGGTTGTGCCGTATGTTTTGGAATAGCGCTGAACAGCTTACAAAGAGGCAGGCGCTCTGTACACTACAAATGCTCTGCTATCTGGGCGTCATACGAGGTGACAGTCGGGCAGTCAGTCTTCTCCACAACCACTGTCTCTCTCGCAACGGAGTTCTGTTCGGTCACAACCTCATTTTAAGCCAACTTCTAGGGGTTCGTTCTCTGACCTCTAGGTTGGTTCGTCTAAACCCAGTTTTCACTTACATCTAAACACGGTTCACAACAAAGTCACACTCTTTTTTTCTACTTGAGGTGCTCAGTCACCATTACCTTGTTATGTTCAGTCGGCTCTAGCTTTTTTACCGCATGTGCCGTTCAGACAACGTTGCTTTTCAGTGGCAGTTATCGTCCAAGCCAGTCTTTTGGCACATATCTTTACTCTAAACCTCTTAAGAGTCGTTACTCGCATCTCTACGTTTTGCTGCAGCAGGTGTTGTTCATTCAGTCAGTTGATTAGCGCAAATATTTACCACATGTTTATTTTCAGTCATCAGCATTACCTATTACCACATATGTCGTTGAGTCAGCATTTTATTTTCTACATATGTCTATGTGTCGTTCAGTGAGAACTTTTTTTGTTTGTTGGTTTGTTTTTGCTACATGCATGGTTCGGTCATTACAACTTTTTACTACATGTGTCGTTTCAGTCAACTATTGTTCACATACATATGTCGTTCAGTCAGCTCTACTTTTCAGTACATATGTCTCTCAGTTCGTTAGTTGGCACTAAGTTCCACCACACGTGTCTTTCATTCTAGTGAGCCCTACTTTTTTTTTAATTGCAGTCGCCGCACAGAAAAAAAGCAGCCCTTTTCACCAGTAGGGAACTGTAAACCATCCATACTTTTCAAGACACCTTTCGCAGCTAGCGGCGCGACGCACTTCCGGTTTCCGTTTTTTCCGTTTTGTTAAGGAGGCTTTGCCGCGTTATGAGCCGTCCATGCACGCTAGACCATATCTGCTTGATTATAAAAACCGCGAGGGGTAAAGTGTAGCAGAGAAATAAAGGGACAGGTGGGGAAAGAAGTGGAGATCTGGGTTCTTGAACAAGACTTAGCGAATGTCTAAGCTCGCAAGGCCTAGGGAGCCACAATATTGGTGTGTGTTTATATGTGTGAAGGTGAGAAGGTAGGAGCGTGGGTGGCTGCACGTGCGCGCGCGCGCGCGCGCGCGTGTGTGTGTGTGTGTTTGTTTGTTTGTTGTTTGTTGAGTGGGTGTGTGGTGAATGTACCTTGTACGTTAATGTATGAGCATACTCTTTTGCGCACGTGTGTGGGTGGAGAATGTTGATTGGTACAACCTCTGTGGATTGTGAGTTTAAGGGGAGCAGTTTAAGACAAGTAAACAGATGAAGAAGACAAAGAGAAGTTATACTGAGCAGTCGGGAATGAGGAATATATGCACACACAGTTGAGAGAAAGATCACTCCTGGGTAGATATGAACCAGGTGACCTTGTGCGAGCACACACACGCATATTGATATAAAAACACGTGCACACCTGATACACTCTTTCCACCATGCATGATGCCTCCTCCTCTCCTCCCTCCCTTTTTAAACACATAATACTCAGGTATCCCCTGTGTCTGTATGCACAATCTTTTGTCTCTAAGACAACACACACCTGAACGCAAGTATGTTATACAAACACACGCCCACGGACACGCGTGTAACATTTACATTTATGCCTCCCTTCCACACTCAAGACAGGTAACATGAGGCTGATCATGTTTGTTTATGTTGGCCCGTGCTTTTTTGTGTTGCAACGCTCCGGATCTTAAGACATACCAGTCTGGACTGAATGATCATTTTGTGTTCGTACATTTTTTTCTGCTGCTTTTGGCTGCGCACACCTGTCAGTTGAAGATATATATACGCAAAGTCAGACCTTCTTCTCTTAGAGTGGAGGAGACGGGGGTAATGTTTCTTGTTTGTTCTGTGTGCCTCTTGGCTGCACCTGTGCAAAGGAAAACAGGTGCGTGACCAGCGCCGGTTTGCTTGAATCATCTCACCTCATCTCATTCCCAACTCCAAAACCACAGAGAAGCTAGCTGAAACACTACTGATGACCAGTAAAAATATCCCTCCATCTGCTACCTGCTTTCTGCGGCTCTCTGAAAGCTGGCAGGAGGACAGTCTCGTTGTCGCACTGGTGTTATCCTCCCACATCTTCTTCTGTCTGTCTCCTCTTATCCATCTGGAACTGTGCCATGCTGGGTTTTGAAGGACCAACCGTTTCCTAAAACATGTTTTTTGTGTGTTTTTTTTACCATTCATTTTTCTCCTATGGCAGGTCATCGTATTTTCTAGCAGTTCTTCTGACTTCGTTTACCCACGAAATATTCAAGATCTTGAAGTAGTATCTCCAGGGTTTGGAATCATGTTCGGGCATAAGCAGTGAATGCGAAAGATTTAGATGTATTTGCATTCCATCCGATGAACAATGAACCGCGTGAGCCTGGTTTTCGACCTGAGGGAGATGCTTTTGTCTTGCCAGTGGCTCGTGAGTTATGTCATTGCCTGCACCATTTTCGCCAGGACTTCTACATGAATTCTTCGTCTGTGGCAGTGGCACACAGCGTGTGTGTGTGTATGTGTGTGTGTGTGTGTGTGTGTGTGTGTGTGTGTTGTGTGTGTGTGTGTGTGTGTGTGTGTGTGTTTGTGTGTGGTGTGTGCGTGCGTGCGTGCGTGCGTGTGTGCGTGAATGCGTGCGTGCGTGCGTGGTGTGCGTGTGTGTATGTGTGTGTGTATGTATTTTATCTCTCTCTCTCTCTCTCTCTCTCTCTCTCTCTCTCTCTCTCTCTCTCTCTCTCTCTCAAAAACCGCCTACCAAAGAAAGCATACAAAGTGCTATTCATCCTCCACAATAATGGCAAAAAGAACTGGGCAACCAGCATATGCTATAATTTATATAGATATGGGTTTGGCTATGTCTGGGATAACCAAGGTGTGGGTCATGTTTAAAGTTTTGTTGTTTCTGCCTTCAAGCAGAGATTACTTGACTGCCGTTTGCAAGATTTGGACTCCACTCTTAGGTCTAGGGACAGATATAAATTCTACTCATCGTTTAGACAACTCTGTGATGTCCCAAACTATATAAAAATGTCAGAAATCCTGTTCTAAGAAAACACCTAACAAGAATAAGACTCGGTGTGTCACAGTTAAAACCCCATCGGTCAAGACATTCAAACAAACGAGAAATGCTAACTGTCCATTTTGTCTTAATACAGAAGAATCGGAATTGCATTTTATTCTTGTTTGTACGAAATATAAAGAACTACGGAAATGTACATCCCCAAAAAATATTACTCACAACCAAATGCTTTTAAATTGACCTTGCTACTGTCTGACACGAGAATGTGCTTGCCCCTTGCTTTATTTTTGTCGAAAGCCTTTTGTTACCGAAACCAATCGATGCAGCACAGCTGAGCGCGGATTCTAAACAGTGCGGGCAAACACTACAAAGAAATTACTTTCTGAATTTTGTAAAAGACTGCTCTAAAAGCCATTATACTTGTGTGTAATTGTTATCATAGAGTACATACTGTTTACTGAGAGAGAATGTAAGAGCGTTTTCCCCCCTTCCCCCTCTCTCCGTTGAGAAAGGCTGGTTACCTACAAGGTTTCTTTCTCTCTCCCGTTATCTTTTGCTTTTTTTGACTATGTTTTTTGTTCCTATTCTATCTTAACCTCTAACCACTCTCCCCTCTACCCCCAACCCTAACCCCCCACCCCCTCCCACTATGTCCCCATTGGACACGAGCACAAGGCCTAGTTCATTAAATATTTTGTCTTGTTGTCATTGGCTCGCTCCTCAAAGACGTCCAAAACCCTGAACTCCTGGTCAATATCCAAAAAGTCACAACCCAGGCGACACCCCTGAAACCAAGTAAGATGCATGACGAGAAGAACGCCAAGAGAAGGAATGCTTTCCATGATCGCAAACCCACAGCAATGTACAATGTATAGTCCTCGCGATCTGTCGGTACCCTGAGGCTGGGGAATCCAATGCCGGGCTTAGAAAAGCTGCCCTTTCTCCTCACTGGCGATCAGAGTTCTGGGTGAAAAGTTTTGAAGAGGGGACAGAACTTCCGCTCTTAAATCGTAGAGTCGTGTTCCCAGTCCCCCACATGTTTAGAATTCACCTTCCAGTGGCAAGGAATCCTGTCCTGTTTAAGTACGGAT
>JADBJO010015415.1:2500-43828 GCA_016801955.1 Conus betulinus
CTGATATCCACTGGGGCCATGGCACGATTAAATGTCTCGTCCAAGTTGGAATGAATGTTCAACCTGACCACCACCGCCCGTTTAACGTTCTGGCCAGGATTCTCCCTGTAGAACTCCAGGCCGACATGGTGGCGGAGTGATCCATGGCACTCCGGAGCAGCTTGTAGTTGGCGGCTGTCAGGTCCTCCCCGATGCTGGTCCTCTTCCCCTTCAGCCATCTCCGGTTCGTCAGCAGCACCTGGTCCCTCGGCTTGCGGTCGAAAAAAAACCGCACCAGGATGGACCGCGGCTTGTCGCTGTTCCGTCTCTCCGTCGGTGGGCCACCTCGACATCGCTGGGCTTCACCTCCACGCCGACACTGTCCATACAGATACTACAGATCTTTGTCACACAGTTCTCTGCCGTCTCATTCTCTTTCTCTGGCACCCGGAAAACACGAACTGCACAACGTCGGGAGTACTGTTCTAGTCGTTGTTGTCTTTCTGTATTTCTCTGATTCTGTTTTCTTGCTGCCTGATGCTGTCACTCAGTCTCTCACTTTTCTGTTGCAGCTGCTTGATTTGATTTCCTGCTCTTGTTTGTCTTTCTGGACTTTCATGTCAAACAGCCTCCCCTCCAGTGCGGAAATCTTTCCCATAAACGTCGTTGTCAGGTTATTGACTTCCTGACGCATGCTGTGGAAATCCTCTTTCGTTGTCAGTCCATCAAGACGTCTTTCGATGCGCGCCAGTGCAGTCTGAATATCCATAGCGTGTCTGTCGTCCCGCTCTTCCTCAACTACGTGCTGGCGTTTTCTGTCTGGTTTTCTGTCTCTTTTCACTGTCTCATCTTCAGTACATATACTAGTGTCACTTTCATCCATTGAAGATATAAACACTCGTTTTGCTCTTCCCGCACTGTCACTATCATTCGACATGCTAACTCACAACACAGACAAGGGCATGGAATGGAATCATATTTTGAGATCCCAGCACGGACGCTAACGGTGCATATGTACCCATATCTATGATGGCGCGTCACAATGTCACAGTATTACTTTCATGAAAAAGCCCATGTCCGACGATTCCTGCCTCACATTTCAACGAAAAGCATGTTGGTGGATTTGTCAACACCTATCGAACAACATTATGCACTTTTCGTTGATCACACGTCAGTAATTAACGCGCAGTTAATCAAAAACTGTAAGAGACGTGTTGAGGCATCCACACGTCGCATGAGCGGAACTCACTCCTGCTCTGCTCTCCCTTGTTTTCTCTTTCTTACTGTTCTCTGGTTCCATCCCAACACTTGTGTTCTCCCCTCCACTGTAGGAATCTTTCCGCCATCGTATGTACAGCTGCACATGTGTAGAATGGATGTGATTAAATGTACATTGATATGTTTTTATGCACACCAGTGAAAAGACGAAGAGTTTTCCTTTCACGTTTGCAATCTCCTTCCACAAACAAAATAATCATTTTCATAGCGTTCCCCAATCCTCACAGATCTATAACTATTTTGCCCAATTTTGAGCGACGTCTCGTCGACTTAAAAAAAACCCCACAAACTATGTTTGTGCCTCTGTAAGCAAAAAGACTGCAGCTGTATTCTAGCTGTGGAGTTATTTCCTGAACGAAGAAGAAAAATAGTAATCATCATATTATTCTTTATCTAAAGAATTGTGTATCTTCCATTTCTCTCACCTTTCATTTTCTTCATCATGACTCACCTGGTGGTTTTCTCTTCACTATGGCCAGCTGTGGCCTTCAGTTTACTGTTATACAAGACACCTCCTGTGTGTTTGATATAAACTATGAGGCAGGCGTTCCTGCAGGGCCTCGCTGTCTCTAAAAGTGCTGTGAACCGATTTTCCTCTGTCCGTTGGTCTCAAGTACACATCTTGCAGATAACAAATCTCCCTGAACATTCTGTTCAATGCTCAGCATGTATTTCCTGAACAGGCGAGATAAGGCACAAGACACTGAATATTTTTTTCTTTTTCAAAGGCTGCACAAACAATCCATGTCTTCAATCGACACGCACTCCTTTAACAAATAAGCATGCGGAACCACCAGGAACTTGCCAAGTGTCATGAGGTGGTAAGTGATATCCGTTTAATCTGACCGACACAGACAAACATGTAAGCAACAAGAATGACCACAGTCTCCCACAGAAAGACATGATTGAGCGATGAGAATTGTTTGATTGACTAAAGTGTACATAAAGGGTATATTTTGATAATGATTAGAACAACTGTTGGCAAACAGCACTCATGATGTTGAGGTATTCCTGAACTACTATTCTGTACTCAGACTTTCTAGATGTTCTCTCACTGTATTTGGACAATGCCCCCTTCCCTGTCTTCTCAACCCCATCCCCACCCTTATGCCCCATATTCCGTTGTGCTCGACATTATACCAAAGTTAACTGAGAATGTTGGGACATAGATGGCCTATGATATGTTAGAATTAGATGCCTAAATATATACATGTTAACATGTGTGATTCATCATATTGTATGAATAGAAAACATCTTTTTCATTACTTTGATACTCTTCTTATATCTGCTTTAAACAACAGTGAGTATTATACCACAGCTTGCTGGAGCACAGGTATGTCAGAGTGAGATTCCAGCCACTGCTGAAGTTTGGCTTCATTGGATTTCCTCCGTTTTTCTGCCAGTGTGTTGAAGGTATACATGAAGGGATTAATAGCAGAATTCAAGGGCAGTATAAATATAGCCAGTGCCACGTTTCACCTCACCAGGGATGGGAATACCAGCAGATGCCAAGACTCCACACAGTCCAATGGGAAACCAGCACAGGAAATCCGTCACTGCAACAGTGATCAGTCGCCGAGCTATGTTCATGTCCTGTGATACTTTGGTCGTATTTATCTTGAAAACATTCTCCTGTATTGTCCAGTAAATTAGCGCTTGACCAGCAGAGATAAATATGAAGAGAATGAAGTTAAGAACAATGAGGAGACTGAACGAGTATTCTTTTCCCTCAAAATCTTGCTTCGTGACTGGTAGCGGAATACAGATGCCTGTTTGACTGTAGAAACTCCCAGTGTGACAGCATGGGGAGTGAAGGCAGCAAGGCCAGAATCCAACCAACAGACCAAGTCAACACACAGGCCACAGCTGCTGACATTCTCCCAAATCGCAAGGTGCTGAACGGAAAATGAAGGACCAGAAAACGATCCAGTGTAATCAGCCAGATAATCAGAGCTGACACTTCACTGGGACAACAGACACAGAGAACGGCCACTTTGCAGGCTAT
Organism: Conus betulinus; assembly: GCA_016801955.1. Taxonomy (NCBI): domain Eukaryota; kingdom Metazoa; phylum Mollusca; class Gastropoda; order Neogastropoda; family Conidae; genus Conus; species Conus betulinus. Next base: position 5,763 of record JADBJO010015415.1, read on the forward strand.
ACTGTCTTTCCATGTATCATCAGCAAGGAGATATTGGCCACGGAACTGTTCATCAGCTACTCCGATGATTGCATATAGACACCCATGAGAAAGTCAGCCAGCGTAAGGTTGAGGACAAACACACTGTATCCAGTCGACAAAGTCATGCTCCTCGACATTGATCGTGCAGAGAAACAAAGAACATTGCCGCTGATCGACAGACAAGCGGTCAGCCAAAGAATACTCCGATAGACCCATGATTGTATTAAGTCTTCACATGAAGAAATATCGTCTTTAGGGGCACTACAAGAGACGTCATCAAAATTAGCTGGAGAATTTTAGGACAACATATTTTATAGTTGTCTGTGGAAACAACACGCAGATGATACAGATTTGTGAACATGTTCAATGGGAAAACGACCACCGGGCTGCCTTCCATCAACAGTTCCTTTAGATGGGGTGTAAACCGAAATCCACTGGAACTGATGGTATGAAGAGTGGTAAACGTCATGTTGAGCTTCTGTGTGTGAACAAATGGCGAAAAGACTCGGGAATCAAACACTGTCAGTGCAGTGAATGACAGATCTACTGACAGCAGGTTACTGTGCTGAACAACAAATGATGAATCAGTGTAGAGGGATGTGATGGGATTATGGGAAAGTGACAATGTTCGTAAATTGTACAACACAAGAACAGCAGTCATATTCACGTGGCTCAACTTGTTTTCACTCAGATCTAGATGCATGAGATTTGATAATTTTATGGTAGGGAAGACAGTCAAGGAACACTGAGCAAGAACAAGATGAACAAGATAGCAAATCTGGCTGACATCAGACAGTGTTATTCCAGAACTGGTGCCATCCAAATAGCGGATGTATGGGAACTGTATCATAGAGAAAGGCTGGTGACAAAGGAACGTGTGTGGCCTTGACACAGACAACCCACAGGACAACTTGTGTCACACACTATTTCATCATCATGCATTGGACAGTGAGGCCAGCCATCACACAGGTGGTCAGTGTGTAGACAGGTTGTGGATGCTCTGCACCTGAAGAATCCTGAACACATCATGTACTCACAGCCATCTTCGTCCGTACGGTCTATACAGTCGTACATTCCATTGCATCGTGTGTAGACAGGCAGGCAGTCATTGAAGTCACCAGGACAACGGTAATGGTGATCAGGACAGGACTCGTTGGAATACATTTGGGCTGAGTCAAACTTCCCTTGGCCATCAAAATTGATCAGAGAGCAGGGGAGGGAGAAAATGGATGTGTTGTATGAACATAACTGTAAAAGGTACAGCTGTGTTCTTCTGAATGATCCTGGCAATGGGGAGTTCTGATCACACACCTTACTGTAAGGAAGACACTGACCATTAGCGCATGAGAACGTGTTGATACAAACAGGGTGTTTACAAAATGATTCATCACTATTGTCTTGACAATCGTCTATGAAATTGCACAGAAGGGAGTGTGAAAGTGTGGTGATGTCACTACTGCAGATAAATGTGGGTATCAACGTGGTATGGTTATTTGGTAAATCTAACTGGTTGTTGTGGGCAAATGATGATGAAAATGACAAGAGGTATGTTCTTGACCACACACTTTGAACTGATGAAAAACCACACAGCAGAAATGTGTAGGTCATGTGACCATCATGGCACAAAGCAATCTGTTCCTTTTGCCATGGCAACACAGACTGAGTGTTGTTAAGTGAAACTGGTTTCACATGAAGTGATTGTGCACGAGTCTTATTTGTCTGGAATGCACAAACTGTACGGGGTGAAAGCTTTTCCCATTTATGACTGTATAAACAATTTCGCCCCGTATATCTATTTGATAAAACAATCTGGAAAACCATGATCGAAAGCATTGTTTACGACCAGAGTGTAGTCTTGGTGAAGTGTCAGCACGAAAAGTATGATGAAACGCTATTCTCCCCTGAAGTATTTCATGCCTGTACATAGGAGGCATTGACAGATCATTGGAAGTGACACCAACCCAAAAACCAGCCAGCTTCACCCCAGCAATCCCCACTGTGTTTAAAACAATGTTAAACCAATCCAACACACACAGAGGTGTCGTTGCAGTCCCTCCCAAAGAACGACAGTGCTCATCAATTGTATTGTCAACGTTTCCTTCACCTCTATGGAATCCAGACACACTGCGCGCTCCAGCGAATAGCACTGTCCACACATGGCTATCATGCCCTGACAGTCAGCACTGCTGAAGGGACAGTGTCCTGCTTCATCCCGTCCATCCTCACACTCTGTCTCCAAGTTGCATTCCACGTGGTGACGGAAACTGGAATAACTAGCCACAGAACAGTTCCAGAAGCCGCTGGGCAATATTTGAGGGGCTCTACTTTCTGGAAGAAAGGTAAAGAAAAATCGAAAGCATTGTGTCATGATACAGCTGATTCTCCTGACTCTAAGACTCAGTTTGGTTGCGTTGTGTGCGCACGGGCAATTAAGCCCAATGGAATATCTACTCAATATCTCAGTTTGCGTTTCTGTTGAAATGTTCATTGTCTGATCAAACTGCTGGAAATGACGATAAAGGGAAACATCAATCCCATCTGCCATGGATTTGAAACTAAGAATGACTGTATGTCTGTGTGGAACATTTACATTTCCCCACATGAAGTCAGGGCCGTCACCACTCACATTCCCTCTCACTGTCATGTAGCCAGACGACGACGTTGTCATTACAACAAGCACGGGTCCGGATTCTTCTTGAATGTTGTCATCTGCTGCCAGTCACAGAGCATTGACCAGGTGTTATGAACTGATAACACCAAACACAGGAAACCAAAAGGGCACTGGCCAAGTATTATAAACTGACAACAGTATAAAAAAAACACATGAAACAATTGGGAAAACTTTAAGGTAACTATGTAACAATCAATCAAACAAACGAACAAACAAAAGGAAAAGGGAAAAGACAGAAGAAAAAAAAAAGGCGAAATGTAGTCTGGATCTGTTTCAAGAAGCTCACATGTTGTGTGTTAGTTTCTCTGTGTGGGAAAAAACAATGGGGAGGTAAGCATCTCTATAAAAGAGTTACCAAAGAGGAGCAAGGAAGATGTATTCTAGTAGATAAATATTTCCCTGGAAAAGCAAATTTAGAAGTGGTACAAGAGAGAATCGGAACAGTCTGAGTGACACATCGCAAATACGACGTCTACTCACAAAACTTAAATGCCCAAAAGACAGGTGAAAATCTACTTATTCAAAGCACTTCAAGATGATGTGAAAACCATAGCGACAAGAACCTTACTTTGTATGGAGACACGTTGGCAAGGCAATATCAATGTTGACTGAGAGAGAGAGAGAGAGAGAGAGACAGACAGACAGACAGACAGACAGACACAGAGACAGACAGAGAAAGAGACAGAAAGAAAGAGAGACATAGCAGAGACAGATTGAGTGGTGTCTCTGCCTGTCTTGACACTCTCCTGTCTCTTTCTCCTCCATTGATACGTCATTGTTAGTAATTACGTCATTGATTTTTTCCATGACGTCATTTGTGTGTGACAACGTCATTCAGCGTGAATCCATTGCTGCAAGGCGCTCCTGTGTTTCCTCTTCAGTCTCACTGTGTAAGCTTGCAGCCCGCCTTTGTCTTTCTGCCCCGTTGTCCCGTTCCCGTCAGTCATCATCCCGCTCCCATTCTCTACCCCCTTCCCGCCCTACTGTCCCTTCGTGCTCGCGTGTGTGTGTGTGACAACTTCATTCAGAGTGAATCCCTGTTGGCGCAAAGGTAGAAATGTGTGTGTGAGAACTTCATTCAGCGTGAATCCCTGTTGGCGCAAAGGTAGAAATGTTTATTTATCTATTTATTTCAAACTACCCCCTTTTTTGAAAATCAGGCCCCGTCAAGAGACCTTTTCATCGGTTAAGTGAAGATGCATGCCGAATATGGTGAAGATCCATCCAGCGGTTTAGGCACGGCGGAGGAACAAACATACAGACAGACAGACAGAATTGCCTTTTATATGTATAGATGTGTCTACTACCAATCAATCATACAAAGAACACATAACTTGCTGGAAAAGCATCTTAACTATGATATAGACAAGAATGTGTCTAATACCAATAAATCAGAAATACTTCAGAGCTGCAGATGTCAAAAATTAGATAAAAGCTTGTTCATTATCTCACAATTGAATAGACACAGACTGCATATAAGCATATAGGCATAGAGAATATAAATTAGAAATTCAAAAGTGGGACTGGGGGGGGGGGGGGGGGGGGAGGCTGGAGTATGACGATGAAGTATTAGATGTTTTTCAGAGATGACCAGATGTTGTCATGAGGTTGTGTAGGGAAACAGGAGAAGAACTGACTGGACAGAGTCATCGTTTTCATGAGCAGTTCTGATGTTACTAAGATCTGTATGGCCAAACACCACCAGCAGAAACTGTTATAGAGGACACCGATCAATCTGTAGATCAGAAGCTTTTTAACATTTAAAAGAGAATGAAGCTGCCTTATATAAAGGACTGTCAGCAGAGAGGAAACAATGCTTTTAGAAACTTTACTGGCTCTCATCCACAGAGCAGTCTAGAGCTCAACAAGTCATGGTACTGTCTAAATCCATGAATCTTCTCAAAGTGGAATGTGAAGCCCAGCTTAGCATACATCAGTGTGCAGCCTTCCATTCGAGGGACTCATATGGAAGTATGGCCTGGACATGTAGGTATCAAAGAAAATGAGAAAGCAGACACTCTGGTAGGCATGGCAACAATAAGAACTGGATTACAAAGTCGGCCACTCTGATGCAGCAAGAAATCTTAAGAACCACCTGACCAAACAAAATGAAAACCACTTGACCAAAAAGCATCTTTCAGAGCTCAACATGAAAGGAAGAAGGAGCCGCACACTCAGACTTGAAGGAAGAGCAAGAAACATCACCAACCAAAACACGCATGGGAAAAATCTGAAGGCGAATATTTCAGAGTCCTTGAGATTGGGGCAGACTCATACTGGGCCTTTCCAATGGCAGACACAGTTGACCAAACACCCGACAGCCGAGAGAAGCCTACGAATTTCTCAGGATCACCTGTTTTATTGTAGACATTATGTGAACTGATATGTGTGCAGCGATGAAGGAATACAGATGTGTAAAGTGGAGAACCCACAGATGTGTGGGTGTATAGGCATGCATACGCGCTCACACTCAGGAATGCGTGTACGCCTGTGTGCATGTTGGTGCATGTGTGTGTGTGCATGTGTGTAAATGTATGTACGTGTGTATGTGCGCGTGCGTGCATGCTTGTGTGTGTGTGTGTGTGTTTGTATGTGTGTGTGTGTGTGTGTGTGTGTGTGTGTGTGTGTGTGTGTGTGTGTGAGGGGAGGTGGGTGGGGATAAGTGTGTGTGTGTGTGTGTGTGTGTGTGTGTGTGTGTGTGTGTGTGTGTGTTTGAGTGTGTGTGTGTGTGTGTGTGTGTGTGTGTGTGTGTGTGTGTGTGTGTGTGTGTGTTCATCTGTGTGTATGCATGCATGCATGTGTATGTGCGTGCGTGCGTGCGTGCGTGCGTGCGTGTGTGTGTGTGCAAAAGAAAATAAATTTGCGTTCTCAATTTCATTGTTTTTTATGGGAGTATTTGGCACATTTTAACAAAAGATACTTTGAAAAACGCTTTGTTTAATATATTTCTTTCGATGTTTCTTAACTCTAAATACGTGAAAAGACGGTAAAGTTTTTTGTTGTTTTTTTCAATAACTTGTTTTTAATTCTTCAAAGAAACAAGATTGTATGACATCACATTCATTTCAAAGTTTTATGTTTAGTAGGCATGAGAACATTAAATCACAAAGATGTCAACACACGCATATACGCATACCCACACACACATGCATACACACATACATGGACAGGTAAGCGTGAACACTCATTACAATGTGCTTAAGTATATAGTGTCATGTCAGCTTGTAAAATATATAATGAAAGGAAAAAAATTGTACACAAGTCAGCCAGTTAATCTATGGAGGCCTACTTAAATAAGTTTTTTTTAATAGGCCCAGTTGTTTTGGAAGATTTGGTGTTTAAAGATTATCTTTGCATTGTATTCCTCTATTTTGTATCGATATTTAAGTGATTTTATAAAATTTGAGACCACTGGACGAGTTTTATTTATTTTACATTTATAGATGTACATTTTTGCTAAAAGTAATATAAAATCAATGATATCATCTCTGTTTCTCGTTACGTTCCGCTCCACAAACAAAACGAGCATTTCTGTAATTTTCAAATTCAATGATATCTCACAGTTTTCCCTAAACAAGATTTCCAAAGCTTTCCAAAAATTTTGAACGTGGGGACATTTCCATAAGAAGTGATCAATCTTGTCTTTTTCTACTGCGCAAAAGGTGCATGAGTCACAATTAATCACACCCATATTTTTAAGTAGTACATTAGTTGCTAATATTTTATGTACTATCCGGAGTTGAAACCATTTTAGTTTAACGTCTTTTATTTTATGTATCTCTTCAAGAAAAACAACTTTCCAAGACATGTTAACGCCTAATTTGTCTTCCCACTTTAAACAGCAGTTTGGTCTGATTTTGCTCTCGTTTAATATGTTGTAATATAATTTTTTGCACCCTTTTGAACAGAATAAATTGTTTTTAGTACCACAGGTATCTCGTCTGTAGTATTTTTCATTTACTTGAATTTTTGTTCGTCTTATGAATTTTTTTAATAGATTGGATCCAACCAAAATACGTTATAAAATCGATGTCTAAGTTGTATTTCGTTCTGAATTCCATATAAGTTAAACATTCTCCATCTTCCTTAATGAAATGACCAATACAATATACACCTCTCTCAATCAATCCAGTTTGTTCTGACTATGACCTTGTTTCCGACACATATTTTAGGGTTAAAGAAAACAGGTTTCTGCTAATAACTCTTTCATACTTTTAACTTCAATTTTTTATTATAATAAATCATCTCATAAGCTTTAAATGTGTCAGACCAAAAAGGGTTAAAAAGCGCCCTCTGTTTGCCAGAAATCGGTCCGTAGTACTCTCGAGATGCTCCATACATGGATAAATTGTTTTAACTATCTTGACCCATCTGTGATTACTTTTGTTTAACTTTTTTAACCATGTTAGTTTTGAGAGCAGTTATATATAAAAGCGTAAATCAGGGATTCCCAAACCTCCCTCCTTGACAGTTTTAACAGTTGTCTTTCTACTGATTCTATCTTGTTTTCCTCCCCACACAAACTGGAAACACATTTTTTTTTTGTAAGTTTTTTATCATATGGTCAGGCGGATCTGGAAGCAAAATCCATAAATGAATGAGCTTAGACAGAATAAGTGATTTTAGAACAGCACAACTCGTCCAAGTGGTGTAATATTTCTTTGTAACCATATCTTGAAAAGAGCTTTCACTTCCAAAAGTTTATCACAATGGTTAATAGTCTCACACTCAGTTAAGTCATGCGTGAACCAAATGCCTAAATATTTTAAACTTCTGCGGATTCCAAGATAGATTTAATTCAGACATATATTTTGCATTAGAATTTTTCTTACTACCCAACCAGATTGCCTGAGTTTTCTCTGTATTAAGAAATAGGCCGGAAGATTTGCCGAATTTGTTGACTATATACATTGACTTTTTAAAGGATGTTTCATCGCCTCCATTCATTAATTGAGTATCATCGGCAAACTGGGATATTTTGAATTCTATATTATCAACTTTGATACCTTTTATGTCAGGATCTTCCCTTATCATTATCGCCAGTATTTCTACACTTAAAATAAATAGATATGGAGATATTGGGATCTCCCTGTCTGCATCCTCTTTGTACATTAAACCAGTTAGATATTTGTCCATTAACAATAACTGCAGACTTTATATCTTGGCAGAAAGTTCCTACCCACATTTGCAAATATTGCGACCAAATCCAAACGATCTAAGGACCTTGAACATATAAACTGCCAATCAAAACAATCAAAAGCTTTTTTTCAAAATCTAGGTTTAACAGCAAACCAGCAAGCTTCTTTGTATCTAGATAATGCATTACGTCATAAATGAGCCTAATATTATCACCAATATATCTGTCTTTAATAAAGCCTGTCTGGTCTTCATTGATGATAAGTTTGGGCAAAAAACTGTTTGCATTCTTTTGGCAATGCACGATGATCCTATTTTGTATATGACATTTTTAAAAGAGATATGGGCCTCCAATTCTTGATAAACTCTCTTGGTCTATCTCCCTTAGGAATACATATTATCAAGCCCTTGTTTTTGAGTTGTCAACAGTTCTCCATCTTTAAATGACTCATTTAGTGCTCTTACAACAAAGGGGCCTACCTGCTTCCAGAAAAAATTGAAGAATTCTGCACCAAAGCCGTCTGTTCCTGGACTCTTGCCATTTTTCATGTCTTTTAGTGCTTGACCTGCTTCTTCTAAAGTTATCGCCCCTTCTAATGCATTGACTTTTCTTCTGGTGACAGCGAGGGAATTTCTTTCACTAATTCTTCAATTTCGCAAGATTTCAAATCTTTCCTTGGAGTATATAAATGTTCATAAAAAATGCATGACTTCATCTTTTATTTCCTCAGGATCATTAATAACCATTTCATCTTCTTTAACAAGTTTCGCCATTCGTTTACAAACGTAATTTCTTTTCTCTAAATTACAGAAATATTTGGAAACCTTCTCGCCATCAGCTATCCATCTTGCCTTTGATCTGAGTAGTACTCCTTGCATTTTTTTTTTCACGAAGCACAGTTAGTCCTCCTGGGCTTTTTTTGCAGGGAAAATCTTATCATCCTCTGTTTCTTAATTGCTTCTTTTCTAAACTGCTAATAGTTTGTTCCAATTTTATTTTCTTCTGCTGTTGATTTTTTCTTTTTCATAGTTGCATAAGCTATTGTTTTTGACCGTACCTTCATAAGCATAAAGTCAAAAAAATTTTTATCTGAAACACTTAGTTTAATTTCAGAAAGGGGGATATTAGATAGGGATGATCTGTCATAGTGTTCAGATGCATATTCATTTATAACATTTCTCATTTCTGTCTTAATCTCATCAACATACTTTTGGTCTTCTTTTAACAAGGAGCAATTAAATTTCCAAAAACATATTACGCTTACTTTCTTTATAAAACTTTAATTTCAATGTTACAATCGAATGGTCTGATCTATATCCAGGCAGAATATCGGAGTCTTCATAATACGAGTACAAGTAATCAGACAGTAGAAAGAAATCTAGCCTGCTTTGTTGGAATGGTGTTAATTTTAATTTTCGCCATGTATAACGTCTATATTCCGGGTTACATTCTCTCCATACATCTGATAGCTCTCTATTCCAGCATCATGTTTTCTAATTCCTCCTTTGCTTTTGGGTTATTGATATGTTTATAGTTGAGATAATCTTGGTTTGGGTCTAACACTAAGTTCCAATCTCCTACAGCTATGATATTATTATTTTTATAGTTTTCAGTGTGTTTTGTAAATGTTTATAAAAATCAGGGCTATCCTTATTTGGTCCATACACATTTATGAGAATTAACTCTTTTTCCATCGTAGACAAGGGAGATTATCATATAGTTTCCATTATTATCTCTCTGTACGTGATTGATTTTAAATTCAAAATTATTGTTAAATAAAACTGCAACCCCCTCTAGAGGAGGAAGTTGTGTGAGGCAAAATAACATTTGTAACCCCATTCTGCTTTAACGTAATTTTCAAGTTTTTTTTTTTTTATCAAAGTGTGTATCTTGAAGGCAATAAATAGAATATGATTTCTGTTTTAGATAGTGAAAAACATCCCTCCTTTTTTGCATATTTCCTAGCCCTTGACAATTAAGTGAAGAAATTATTAAATCATCCATCTTTTTTTCATTAAAGTTGTAGATGAAACGAATAGCCCAAAGCTGGCAAACATAATTTGCTTTCAATTTTGAAACAAATGATCCCACAAGGCAATTCATTATTTGGACACAAACAGAAACTGACCTCATAAGCTATACACAACACTACACATGAAATAGGTAAGATATACAGCTTCCAATAAATGTACATTGAAAAAACGTCATAGTTCACCCCAATACCAAAAAAAAAAAAAAATCAAGCGCGCACAAAAAAACAAGATAAAACAAAAACAAGTTTGTAGATACATATATAGATTAATCAAGACTTCTGTGCAATGTGACGACGCAACAAGGAGAGCACACAACCTGCACACCATATAGTAAGGGCACAAAAAAGAGAGAGAAGAGAGAGAGAGAGAGGGGGGGGGACGCGTGGAGGGGGGTGGGGGGGTGGAGTCACATATAGTTAAGTGCATTCTTGTTGACAATTTTAAGTTTAAGTATTTTTCAATTGTCGCTTGTGAATATTTGGTTATTGATTGGTAGTGTCATTAACATGAGCTAGATAGTGTGTGCTGCAGAGCAGGGGTAACGAGAATACTTTCCTGACATCTCCCCCGCAACACACACACATGAAATGAAGGGAGAGGGGGGGGGGGGGGGGGGGGGGGGTCAGAGCCAAGGGTCAGGTGGTGGTGGTGGCGAGGGAGCGGGGGTAGGACCCACAGAGATAAGAAAAAAAAAAAATCATGAAGCCATGGGGTGGAGGGGGGTGGGGTGGGGGGGGGGCAATGGAGTAGGACCACACACACCAAACACACCAACACACACACACACACACACACCACACACACACACACACACACACACACACACACACACTCACACACACACCACACACACACACCACACACACACACACACACACCCGCTCACCAAAGTCCGCATTCATACTTTCTTTTTTTTTTCCCTCTCTCTCTTTTCTTTTCCATTTCAAGATATTTAAAGAAAGTTACCCTAGAGGATCAGAGGGGAATGTGTGTCAGGTGATGAGGATCTGTACCAGTATCACAAGATCAGTCCTGGGCCGATAAGCCACTATGATCACCTCGCACTCTAACCTCTTCTGGGGGTTATGAGAACCTCTGCTTAACAAAAAATCTCTCCCACCCCCCCCCAGCCCCCCCCCCCCCCCCCCCCCCCCCCCCCCCCCCCCCCCCCCCCCCCTCCACCCCCCCCCCCCCCCCCCGCCCCCCCCCCCCCCCCCCCCCCCCCCCCCCCCCCCCCCCCCCCCCCCCCCCCCCCCCCCCCCCCCCCGAACAACAACACACCCCCCCCCCCCCCACATGGAAGAGTGTGGAAGGTCATCCCCCACCCGCCTCGAAGATGCACACCTTTTCCTCTGCATCCACACACTATGCAGCGTTCTTGGGCTGTGCGGTGGTGGGTTATTCAGGCATCACAAGCGTTAATTTCCCCCCCCCCCCCCCCCCCCCCCCATAGGTGTGGTTAAATGGACCACCCCCACCCCCCCCCCCCCCCCCAACCCCCACCCCCCCCCCCCCCCCCCCCCCCCCCCCCCCCCCCCCCCCCCCCCCCCCCCCCCCCCCCCCCCACCCCCCCCCCCCCCCCCCCCCCCCCCCCACCCCCCCCCCCCCCCCCCCCACCACCCATCTGCCCCCCCCCCCCCCCCCCCCCTTTGTGTTTCCCCTGTGTGTGTGTGTGTGTGTGTCCCCCCCCCCCCCCCCCACCGTCATCCCATCATGGTGAGGGGTGACGGTTAAAGTTACATCTGTAGCTGCCTTGCATTTTAACAAAACCTCGTGTTATAGATGAGGTGTTGGTTAAATGGATATCGACACCATCCAGTTGAACACTATGAACATCACTTCCTATGGTTGCTCCTGCACCCTCCTTTGTGAAGAAAGTATTATGTCATTTCTTCCTGTGAACAGGCAACAAAGTTCAGCACAGAGTTTAAGAGTGCAGTCAAGCTTGCATGCAATTTGACTTATAGCTTTGAGATGAAGATAAATGTTTTGATCAGACATTATATCAGTTGATTTTGTTTTAATTTGGTAATCAATACAATATCATGCAAGTGTGTGTGTGTGTGTGTGTGTGTGTGTGTGTGTGTGTGTGTGTGTGTGTGTGTGAGTACAAGAATATGTTAATATGACTGTAAAATGTTTCAGTCAGTCAGTCAGTGTGTGTGTGTGTGTGTGTGTGTGTGTGGTGTGTGTGTGTGTGTGTGTGTGTGTGTGCATGTGTGTGTGTTTTTGTGCATCCGTGTGTGTGTGTGTGTGTGTGTGTGTGTGTGTGTGCGTGCGTGTGTGTGTGTGTGTGTGTGTGTGTGTGTGTTGTTGTTGTTGTGTTGTTGTGTGTTGTTTTGTTTTCCTAGTAAAACAGTGGAAGAGTAAACCTTGTAGTTTAAGTTGTGTCTATATTTATTTGTCTAACATACTATCTGTGAAACTGGCTCTGTACAACACACGATCAGTGACGGCTGACAGTCCGCTGGTACTCACTTGTCACACGCACGATTTTGGAAGGTGTGCCGTTTACAAAACCAAAAAGAATTTGATTGCCGGTGAATACTGTTGACCTGTCAGCTTTGACAAGATCGGCTGCAAGCTCACACACAGATTGAGCTAATGGCGTCGGAAACAGTCACGTCTGCTCCATTGTCTCTCGGTCCCTGCTTGTTGGTCAGGTATTGGCACCCCCACCCCCACCCCTCCAGTGGGTCAGAATATTTTTGAACATGTCGAGTTATGTAGGGCACTCGTAAGCAACTGAAAGTAATCTTTTTAAACATTTTCGAGCAAAATTATCAGACTTTGTAACATTGTGATTGTTTGGAAGTTGCTCAATTCAGTATGCTCGTTCATGTGTTTTTGCTTAGTTGTATGGGTTTGGTCATTTTGATTATATTCTTACTAATTTATTACTACTTTTAGTGTTGAATAGATATTATGGCGTTCTTCACCTTGTAGGGTTTTCAACTTGGAGCTAGGCACGGCTGGCTGAGTGCACTGGAGGGAGGTGTTCATGCTGTGCTAGACCTCTACTCCCTGCTGTGGCATCGCAGTCTTCTCTGAGGCCAGGATTCGTCTTTATTTCCCCTGTGCCTTCTATTTCAACAGCCAGTAGGCCTATCTACTTTCAGAGCAATAGGTGTCTTCCCTGGTAGCTTCCCCCCAGACAGTCAATTGGTTGCCTCATTGTGGACCTTGCACATTAGTTACAGTGGAGGCCAGTCAAACTGCTCTCCCAGACACAGAGCTTCAGGGCGAGGTAACTCTGTCAGTCAGGGACCTGCTTATCAGAGAAACCAGTTTTATCAGGCTCGGTCTACACACTCAGGGATTCGGTCTCAGGAGAAGCAGCAGCAGCATGTGACGAGGGCTGACTGCCAGAACCAGTATCTCATATGGATATTGTCACACTGAGCACTAATGCATGCACACACTATCCCCGTTACTGGTGTTGCCACCCAGCACTGGGAAGGGCTGAAACACGAATGAAGTCCGTGTAAGTAATCTATTTCAAAATCTGAATAATGATAAATTCTTTTCCTTTTTTCCCTTTTCTTAACTCTCTCTCTCTCTTTTCTCTCCCCATCTGTCGATACCTCACCTGGTAATGGTAGATTACAGGTGAATCTCGTTCTGCAGTTCCAAACAACCTGTCTGGTCAGTGTCCCCAAGCCATCTCCTTCCAATACTTTATTTTTCCTTCCTGCACTCTTCCTGAGTACATATATATATATATATATATATATATATATATATATATATATATATATATATATATATATATATATTGTTTTGCTCTTTAATGATTTTCTTTTGCTTCTTAGCTGACACCTTTGGATGTTTTTTTGTTTGTTTGTTTTTTTGATAACTCAACAAACATACGACGGTATTGCACCAGCCTTTTTCTGGGATAGCATTCTTCTTAAAACTGAAAAAGACAGAGGGGTCAAGCTGCCACTTTCCGCGGTCACTGAGGAGAAACAATCAGGTCTCGAAATACCGGTATCTGACCAGGAGTTATATGTTAGTGAGCTTCCTCCCCATTGGAGATTGTCTCCTCCTTTGGAGACTATAAGCCTGCTGAAGGTTCATTTTGAAGCATTTATTATTCCCCATTCACCCACTGAAGCACATACTGTTAGCTAGGCAGAATGATCTACCACTACAGATATGAATGCCTATCACCCTCTATTTCTCCAATCTAAGACATAAGAGCAAGCTTTGTTTATAATTCAATATTTCTTGCAGTCATTGCAACACCAAGCTGCTCTGTAAGTTGCTGGAATGGTGCTCGGTACGTATCCTTGGAATGTATTAGTTTATTGTAATTTAATCCCTTGCGGATTCATTCCAAGAACTGGCCCTAAGCTCTTGTGTCTTAAGAGGTTATCGTTTTAAATTTTCTACTTTTCACAAGAAAATGTAGCTTGTTTGCTCTTTAATGATTTTCTTTTGCTTCTTAGGTGACCCTTGGATGGTTTTTTTTGAAAACTCAACAAACATACGACAGTATTGCACACCAGCCTTTTTCTGGGATAGCAATCTTCTTAAAACCGAAAAGGCAGAGGAGTCAAATTACCATTTTCCGCGGTCACTGAGGAGAAACAATCAGGTCTCGAAATACCGGTATCTGACCAGGAGTTGTATGTTAGTGAGTTTCCTCCCCATTGGAGATTGTCTCCTCCTTTGGAGACTATAAGCCTGCTGAAGATTCATTTTGAGAAGCATTTATTATTCCCCATTCACCACTCAAGCACATACTGTTAGTTAGGCAGAATAATCTACCACTACAGATATGAATGCTTATCACCCCTCTATTTCTACAATCTAAGACATAAGAGCAAGCTTTGTTTATAATTCAATATTACTTGCAGGCATTGCAACATCAAGCTGCTCTGTAGGTTGCTGGAATGGTGCTCGGTACTTATCCTTGAAATTTATTAGTTATTATATATATATATATATATATATATATATATATATCTGTCATGTGATGTAGCCTCACATGGCGACATGTGACGTTCCGTCGCGTACGCCTTATTTGATATAAGACATTTCCCTAGGTAGGGAAAAGAAAAGGATAATTTACGTGGCCTGACCAGTGTGATCGGTATCGCTGGTGGCTGTAGACCTAGGGTGATTATTGGTTGAATCGATCAGGAAAATGGACGGACGTTGTCCATTGGTCAAGTAACCAAGGGCTGGTAATGCGTGAAGTTATATGAGTACTCTCTCAATATGTAATCAGGAAGAGTGCAGGAAGGAAAAATAAAGTATAGGTAGGAGATCACACACACACACACACACACACACACACACGAATGAGCAATTACTGGACATTTGCCTGTCTCATCGGATGTTGATTCATTGGATTTACTCATTACTGTTACCAAATCCATCATGTTCCCTTAAATAAAGACTTGAACACTTTCTATTGCTTATTTTGCACGGACAAAGATGTAATGTATATTTGTTCTTATATCCCCCCACATGACTCAACATTCTGGAAGACCCAGCAGGGTACTTATGGTGTTGAACTATTAGAACAGTGCTTAACAGACTTGTATGACACTTATGATGAGTTCTACGTGTTGCTGAATGGGGACCTGAATGCAGAAACTGCAGACAAAAATTACTCTTTTACTGATGACAGAAAACAATTTCGATCCAACATTCCCAGCTCACAATAGCTTTCCAAGAAAATCACAAGACAGTTATGTAAATAATTTTGGTGACCAACTCATTGAATTATGTGACATGTTTGATTGTATTATATTGAATGGATTGAGTGAATCAAATTTTGATGATAACTGTACACATATAGGAGCTTCCGGGGGAAAGTACAGTTGACTATTTTCTTGCATCCATTGATTTATTTTCATCTATTCTCATTCATGTCTTTTGATGTTAAGAATATAATTGAATTGGATCATCTGCCAGTTAGTCTGAAAATAGAAATAAGTAAAAAAGATAATGATTTCTTTCCTGATACACAACCAACTCAAACAACAGAGAAGGAAAGATTTGCTTGGAATAAGGATTATGAAGATGAATTTGTCAAATCATGGGAGAGTGGAGATATACAAAACAAATTACGTAAAGCAGCAAATAATTTAGACAACGATGTAGATAGCTTCTTGGAAACATTTGTACAATGCTTAAAAGAATCTAGCAAATGCATGTTGAAACGCAGCGGTACATACAGGAAGAAAAGGTCGGAATGGTTCGACGATGAATGCCACAAAGTCAAAAAAGAAACTAGGAGAAAATTGAACTATTTCAGAGCATTATGCAAAGAATCCTCAATTCAGAAAGAAGAAATGAAAACGAAGGTTGAAGAAGGCAGAGTTATATATGTCGATGCAGGGAAGAAGTATAAACACTTATAAGGATGAAAAAAAAACAGGATTTTAGAAAAACACACAAATTAGAAATATTAACCAAGGAAATTCATAATTCGTCGGAATTTTGGAGGCATCTTAGAAACATGGGATGAGCAAAAAGACAAGAATTATTAATGACATTAGTATTGATGAATGGTTTAATCATTTCAAGACCGTTTTTCGAAACAGCAAGGAAGAAGGCGAAAGGGACCACCAGATTGAAACGGATGTCTTAGACGAATCAGACCATGATTTAGATATTGCGTTTTCGGAAGAAGAAGTTTAAAAAAGCCATAGATAAACTAAAACAGGCAAAGCTAGTGGAATTGATGAAATTTCTGCCGAAATGCTGAAGCTAGATGGTAAGAGTGTGTTCAGCTGTTTCTGACAAAACTATTCAATACACTTTTGACAAAGGTATCTATCCCAGGTAATGGTCTAAAGCTCTTATGATCCCAGTATATATAAAAGGTTACCCTGAAAATGTCGATAATTACAGAGAGAAGCTCTCTTCTGAGTATTATATCTAAATGCTATACAACTATACTAAATTCACGACTGTATGCTGGTTATAAAGCAACAATGTAATTTCAGAATGTCAAGCAGGATTCCGGAAAAATTATTCGACTGTGGATCAGATATTTACTTTATATTCCTCTGTTCAGAACTGTTTGAGTAAAACAAAAAAAAAGGTAGGAAACTATACGTCGCTTTTGTAGACTTTTAAAAGGCTTTTGATTCTGTTCGACATGATAAACTTTTGCATTGTATTATTAAAACAACAGGGCGTGAAGGGTAAATTTCTGGCGTCGCTTAGAGCTATGTATTATTCTTTGCTATCCTGTATTCAAGCAAATCAAGAACTCTCCGAAATGTTTGAAACTCCTGTTGGAGTTAGACAAGGATGCGTTCTAGGTCCTACGTTATTTTCAATTTTCATAAACCAGTTAGCAAATCAAATAAATGAAAAAGGTAAACATGGAGTCAGGTTACTTCCGGATATCACTGAATTATTTATATTACTGTTTGCTGATGATGTCTCCTTGATATCTACGACACCAAGTGGCCTACAAAATCAGTTGAATGTATTAAAAACCTGTTGTAGTAACATGAAACTCTCTGTAAATATCAAGAAAACTAAAGTTATAGTATTTAGAAAAGAAGGATGTTTAGGGAAGCATGAGGAATGGTTTTACGACGGTAACAGACTGGAAGTTGTGAATAATTATTGCTATCTAGGGTTTAATTTTACCACTATGATCAGTGCAAAACAGGATACCCTTTATTTAACAACTAAGGCTAAAAAGGCAGTAGTTCAACTCAGCAGAACTTTTACAAAATACAGGGAAATGATGGATAGTACTTTTTTCAAGGTATTTGACACCACGATTCAACCAATCTTGATGTATGCTGCAGAAGTATGGGGATTACACAGATTATAACATTTATAAAAAGTTCACATGCTGGCATGCAAAAGACTTCTGGGTGTTCCAGGAATTACGCCAAACAAAATGGTTTATGGAGATTTGGGTCGATATCCTTTGTACATTAATTCCTACGTCACTTGTTCACGATACTAGTGTAGACTTTTACAAATGAAAGCTGAAAGGTTACCTCAGAAAGCATATTTGATGATGTTGGAATTAGACAGATCTGGAAAACAGTGCTGAGTCTCAAGGTAAGAGAAATCTTGTGTTCAACAGGTTTTAATTTTGTGTGGTTACAACAAGGTGTTGGAGACGTTAAAATGTTCCTAAATGTGTTTAAACAAAGGCTTATTGATATATTCATTCAAGAATGGACTGGCACAATACGAGATCATGAGAGATACGAATGTTATAACAATTTTAAGTCTGTTTTTTGAAAAGGAAAGATATCTTTTGGATACGAATACGTACTGTTTCTGCGCGTTGCCATTACACGAACAAGGTTTAATTTGCTTCCACTGAATAACAACATGCATCGTTATAGTAAAACAGAAATGGACAAAGCGTGCCCATTTGCCGTGATCAGGTAGAGAATGAGCAACATTTTTTATTTCAATGCTCCCTCTATCAAGACCTAAGAAGTAAATTTCTCAAAGAATCCGCCAGTTGTCCTCTTCATGTTGCTTCTTAAGGTATCCAGTGCTTCGCACAGACATAGCCTGTCAAGGTACATTTTTCATGCCATAAAAACAGAAGGATCAAGTCAATTCTTTAGTTAATAAATTACTGCGGACAATTACCACTACCTTGGTTTTCCTTGAAATGACTGACTTCATTTGTATTGTAATTCTGTGTACTCTAAACGTATCTGTATCATGTATCATCTTTTTACACGCAGTTTTGGGGAGTTATTATTGCAATACCTTTTTTGCTCTGTTTGCAATGCATATATGCTAACTCCTCCCCGTTCCTACCCACTGAGTTCTGAGTTCTACTCAGGAAGAGTGCAGGAAGGAAAAATAAAGTATAGGAAGGAGATCACACACACACACACACACACACACACACACACACATGAATGAGCAATTACTGGACATTTGCCTGTTTCATCGGATGTTGATTCATTGGATTTACTCAATACTATTACCAAATCCATCATATTCCCTTAAATAAAGACTTGAACACTTTCTATTGCTGTGCTGAAGACGCATTTCTTAATCTCACATTTCAGTGCCATACAAAAGAATCGGCTGCACGTGTAAGAAAAAAAAATATGTAGGAATAACTTCAATGAATTATTATTTGACTACAAATTTTACTGGAATTGATCTATTTACTGCATTATTAATTGATGTTCGCTTTTCTTTCCTTGTGAATGCCTGGCACGTCATGCTGTTTTGTGGACATTGACATATCTAAATATAATATGAATATACAATACTCATCACAATCATACTCATCAACACACTGTCATAAAGACATTTTTCGCTGCTTATTTGAAACCTACCTTTTATTTAAAAAAAAAAAAATACTAGTATGAAACCCACCTTTTGTTTTGAAAACAAATACTGCTGGTCTTTCTCTAGCTCTTCTCCATTTAATTCATTCACTTGAAATTGCAAAACAACCACGGTTTTTGATAACATACTACTGTCACCTCTGGACAATGAAATGGATAAAAAAATGAAGTGTTGAGTGTTCATGGAAGTGCCATGTTTGCCATTGTTAATTGTTTGAGCGCAAGTTCTTTCATAAACAAGCAAAACAAAATGGGGCAATAAACATTGACCTGCTGCACACCTTTTGTAAATGTCCTAAAAATTATTTGCTTCCTCGGATTCTATTTTTGACCATATCGTGCATACTTGTAATACTTTTATAGATTTTCTTCGTGACCCTATTCTTATACAGAACAGACTGCAGCAGTTTCCTTTAACTTTTTTTTTAAAAAAAAAAACGGCGTTAAAAAAAACGGGGAGTGCAAAATATATGTCTGTATTAAAAAGAATGTGTCCCGGGTAAGTGCTTATGACATAAACATAAGACAAACAGTTGAATGCTTTTGATTGAAGCCAAGTTGATATTCAAAGATCAGATCATCTTGACCAGTCAATTCTTGCAATTTCCAAATCTTCAAGGAACGATACAAGGGAACACTGGTATCTGGCAAAGGAATCCCTTTGGAGAAATCTGAATCATTGCTGCTGATGGCTTTATACAATGAATTAAGAAACAGATTCCTTTCGTTTTCATGGGTTTTGAACAATGTCAAAAAATGTATTGAAGTATCACACACACACACACACACACACACACACACACACACACACACACACACACTCTCTCTCTCTCTCTCTCTCTCTCTCTCTCTCTCTCTCTCTCTCTCTCTCTCTCTCTCTCTCTCTCTCTCTCTCTCTCTCTCTCTCTCATAATGCATCTTGGCACTTCCAGCAGTTTTGGTTAGTTTTGAGCTACCTCTCTTCTTACTGTAACAGTGACTTCTGACGACAGCCATTCCCCTTTTGCTTACTATGACAGTGATCTCTGATGGCAGCCATTCCCCTTTTGCTTGTCACGTTACATTGTCTTTTTTATTGGGAATTACAGAGAGAGACACAGAGTGAGAGAGAGAGAGAGAGAGAGAGAGAGAGAGAGAGAGAGAGAGAGAGAGAGAGAGAGAGAGAGAGAGAGAGAGAGAGCATTTCTTCGTGTTACAAAACGAAGTCTTAGCAGAAGCACATTACATTTCTCACAATATGTGTGTGAGTGCGTGCGTGCATGCGTGCGTGCGTGCGTGCATGCGTACGTCTGTGTGTGAGTGTGTGTGTGTGTGTGTGTGTGTGTGTGTGTGTGTGTGTGTGTGTGTGTGTGCGTGCGCGCGCGCGTGTGTGTGTGTATGTGTGTGTGTGTGTGTGTGTGTTTTGTGTGTGTGTGTGAGTGTGTGTGTGTGTGTGTGTGTGTGTGTGTGTGAGAGAGAGAGAGAGAGAGAGAGAGAGAAAGAGAGAGTATGTGTTTGTATGTTTGTGTGTATGAGTATCTGTGCGCTAGCACACACGTGTGTGTGTGTGTGTGTGTGTGTGTGTGTGTGTGTGTGTGTGTGTGTGTGTGTGTGTGTGTGAGAGAGAGTGAGTGTGTGCGTGTGTGCGTGCGTGCGTGCGTGCGTGTGTGTGTGTGTGTGTGTGTGTGTGTGTGTGTGTGTGTGTGTGTGTGTGTGTGTGTGTGATATGGAAGTCATAAACCATCAGAGAGAGAGTTTACGCCATGAAAGGTCTGATTCATGACGATGACATTGATCTACTGGAGAGAACAAAAAGACTGTTTATGACAGTGAAATAGGTTATTGAGAGAGAGAGAGAGAGAGAGAGAGAGAGAGAGAGAGAGAGAGAGAGAGGAGAGAGAGAGAGAGAGAGTTGAAATTTAAATATAAAACAATTCACTGTCTTGAACACTGTCTTTCTGTGATTACGTTTAGCATGACCGTTTAAAGACCATTCCTTGCAGCTATAGTGAATTATGCTCCGTCCTGCATAAATGTATAAATTAATTTAGACACAACAACAACAACAACAACCACTGAAACTTGTCACATACAAACGTCTAGAGAGTAGAGTGGTATGTTTGTTTCAGGGATTCACAACCATTGCAATATACAATGGTATGGGGGCAGCTTTAAACTAAATATATTCTGCAGACTTTGATGAATTGCCTGGCAAATTCTTGAAACTTTTTTTTTTAGAACTATTGTGTAAACTTATCAGTCATGTATGCTATGAGATGTGATCAATAATCTCTAACAGGTGCGTATTGCTGCACGGAATTCAGTGCCACAGTTTCCTCTTTATCAACAATATGCGACAGACATCGCTACTCGCTGTTCGGTGTTACAGCTTCCTCTTTTATCAACAATATGTGACAGACATCGCTACTCGCTGTTCGGTGTTACAGCTTCCTCTTTATCAACAATATGTGACAGACATCGCTACTCGCTGTTCGGTGTAACAGCTTCCTCTTTATCAACAATATGTGACAGACATCGCTACTTGCTGTTCGGTGTTACAGCTTCCTCTTTATCAACAATCTCGAAACAAACCAATAGTACTACGTGCTGCTAGGTGTCAAAGTCTCCTCTCTATCGATATTCTGTAACACACAGATATTGCTACATTCTGGTAGGTATCAAAGTTTCCTTTTATCACCATCCTCTCACAGATATTGTCACATGCTGTTCAGTGCCAAAGCTTCCTCTTCATCAACAATCTCTACTAAATGTTGTCGCATGATCTTGTGTGTCACAGCTTTCTCTTATCAACAGTCTCTAACAGATATTGCTACATGCTGTTCAATGTCACAACTTTCTCTTTATCAACAGTCTCTAACAGATATTGCTACATGCTGCTCATTGTCACAACTTTCTCTTTATCAACAGTCTCTAACAGATATTGCTACATGCTGTTCAATGTCACAGCTTCCTCTTTTATCAACAGTCTCTAACAGATATTGCTACATGCTGTTCAATGTCACAGCTTCCTCTTTATCAACAGTCTCTAACAGATATTGCCACATGCTGCTCATTGTCACAACTTTCTCTTTATCAACAGTCTCTAACAGATATTGCTGCATGCTGCTCATTGTCACAACTTTCTCTTTATCAACAGTCTCTAACAGATATTGCTGCATGCTGCTCATTGTCACAACTTTCTCTTTATCAACAGTCTCTAACAGATATTGCTGCATGCTGCTCATTGTCACAACTTTCTCTTTATCAACAGTCTCTAACAGATATTGCTACATGCTGTTCAATGTCACAACTTTCTCTTTATCAACAGTCTCTAACAGATATTGCTACATGCTGTTCAATGTCACAGCTTCCTCTTTATCAACAGTCTCTAACAGATATTGCTACATGCTGTTCAATGTCACAACTTTCTCTTTATCAACAGTCTCTAACAGATATTGCTGCATGCTGTTCAATGTCACAGCTTCCTCTTTATCAACAGTCTCTAACAGATATTGCTACATGCTGTTCAATGTCACAGCTTCCTCTTTATCAACAGTCTCTAACAGATATTGCTACATGCTGCTCATTGTCACAACTTCCTCTTTATTAACAGTCTCTAACAGATATTGCTACATGCTGTTCAATGTCACAGCTTCCTCTTTATCAACAGTCTCTAACAGATATTGCTACATGCTGTTCAATGTCACAGCTTCCTCTTTATCAACAGTCTCTAACAGATATTGCTACATGCTGCTCATTGTCACAACTTCCTCTTTATTAACAGTCTCTAACAGATATTGCTACATGCTGTTCAATGTCACAGCTTTCTCTTTATCAACAGTCTCTAACAGATATTGCTACATGCTGCTCATTGTCACAGCTTTCTCTTTATCAACAGTCTCTAACAGATATTGCTACATGCTGTTCAATGTCACAGCTTCCTCTTTATCAACAGTCTCTAACAGATATTGCTGCATGCTGCTCATTGTCACAACTTTCTCTTTATCAACAGTCTCTAACAGATATTGCTGCATGCTGCTCATTGTCACAACTTTCTCTTTATCAACAGTCTCTAAGAGATATTGCTGCATGCTGCTCATTGTCACAACTTTCTCTTTATCAACAGTCTCTAACAGATATTGCTACATGCTGTTCAATGTCACAGCTTCCTCTTTATCAACAGTCTCTAACAGATATTGCTACATGCTGCTCATTGTCACAACTTTCTCTTTATCAACAGTCTCTAACAGATATTGCTACATGCTGTTCAATGTCACAGCTTCCTCTTTATCAACAGTCTCTAACAGATATTGCTACATGCTGCTCATTGTCACAACTTTGTCTTTATCAACAGTCTCTAACAGATATTGCTACATGCTGCTCATTGTCACAACTTTCTCTTTATCAACAGTCTCTAACAGATATTGCTACATGCTGTTCAATGTCACAGCTTCCTCTTTATCAACAGTCTCTAACAGATATTGCTACATGCTGTTCAATGTCACAGCTTCCTCTTTATCAACAGTCTCTAACAGATATTGCTACATGCTGTTCAATGTCACAGCTTCCTCTTTATCAACAGTCTCTAACAGATATTGCTACATGCTGCTCATTGTCACAACTTTCTCTTTATCAACAGTCTCTAACAGATATTGCTGCATGCTGTTCAATGTCACAGCTTCCTCTTTATCAACAGTCTCTAACAGATATTGCTACATGCTGTTCAATGTCACAGCTTCCTCTTTATCAACAGTCTCTAACAGATATTGCTACATGCTGTTCAATGTCACAGCTTCCTCTTTATCAACAGTCTCTAACAGATATATTGCTACATGCTGTTCAATGTCACAGCTTCCTCTTTATCAACAGTCTCTGACTAACATTGTTACATGCCTGTTCGGGGTCAGAGCTGCCTCTGTATTTCAGAAATTCCCATCTGACAAAATCCACTGACGTAGCACTGAGGAAAAACGACACAGGAAGTAGGAGATGCACGTTTGACTCGCTGATCTATTTCATGTTTTGAAGACAATGGGATTATGATGATCTTCCCATCACATTCCATGTGAAACATGATGACCAATGTGAAGCGATCAGGTCACGTGATCCAGAAGCACTCTGCAGAGTTCTGTGTTCCATGGTGACCACGTGAGTTCAGGCTGAGTTCACTTCTGATGCGACATCAAGGAGAGATCACTCACTCAAACGCAGATCAGAAGACTCAAACGTTCTCATCCAGTTTGAGGTGATACATCCTGGGTAATGTCATATGACAAAAACCTGAATGGCAAACCAGAAAAGAAACACAATGAACGATAAAGAAATAGAAGTGTGCATGGAAATGAATTATACCTGTAAACAGGCGACAATATAGAAATCACAGTGTTCTATGCATATTTGTGCAAAGAAAGAGACGTTGATGAATGTGAAATCACTACTGTCATAAAACAAGTTTCTAAACAACCCGAAGAAGAGCAGCAGTTATTAGAAGGGAAACATTACTTTAGAGGAAGCTGGTTCTGCTCTAAAGACGTGGAAGCAAAAATGGACAAAGTCCTAAAACAGGTGGATTTATTGAGAATTCTTCACATTCTTATGGAAACAGGTAGGACATTTTGTGGTGAGATCTTTAAATGAGGCTATAAAGATGTGACGATGGTGACCCATCAACAACATAGAGAGAGGGACTTATTACTGGTATTCCGAAAGGTGATGAATCAAAAGAGTGCATTCAGAATCGATGCCTTTATACATTTCCTAAATGTAGCTTATGAAATAGGACCATCATGCATTTCCAACAGACATACGAAAGTTCTACCAACGTTGATTAGTGAAGATCAAACTGGTTTGATGGTTAATGGATATATTGATGGCAGTATCAGACTAATATATGACATGATCAACTACTTAAATGTGCTCACATTTTCAAGTGCATTATTGAGCATTGACTTGGAAAATGCCCTAAATTCTTTAAGCTGGAGGTTTATGTTTAAAGTGTTGAGACCGTATGGTTTCAGAGAGTTTCTCTAATTGGGCTGAAGCGCTGTATAAAGACATGAAATTAACTGTTACTGTCAATAGCAGTATTACTCAATACTTTCCTAAAGAGAGAGGAGACCCCATTTGTGTGTGTGTGTGTGTGTGTGTGTGTGTGTGTGTGTGTGTGTGTGTGTGTGTGTGTGTGTGTGTTAAAGTCAAAGTCAAAGTCAAAATTTTTATTTAGACATGGAAACATTGAATAAGCAGCATATCTGCTTTTTTTTACATCAAGCCATCTATGAAAAAAAAAGTAAAAACAGCAACAACAACAACAACAGCAACAACAAACAACAACAGTAACAACAACAACAACAACAATGCCTTTCATCAAAAGAAAAGTAAACATACCGTCTTACCCCCTCCCATCTCCTCCCCTTTTCCTCACTCACCTCCATTCATGTAAAAGGTATCAATGCTCATTGCCGCCCCTATGGTTACATTCATGAAGTGTATATCTTTACCAAAATATTTCTTTTCTTCACAGGATGGACAGTTTCATTAGTATAATATGTGGTTAACGATTCATGAGATGATCTTTCAATTTTTTCTTAAAAGTGTTTTTATTTCTTATAATTTTTAAGAGTTTTGTGAGTTTATTCCATTGATTTCCCCCTGAATATACAAAACTGGATTTGTATAAATTGTTGCGTGGTCTAGGAATGGACAATAAATGATTATGTCTATAACAATTGACTCTAAATGTTTCTGTAATCTTTTGGGGAGCTGATCCATTAATAACATTATGCATACAAAGGGCTTTATTGAAAAAGCGTCTGTTTGGGAAGGTTAATATTTTGAGTTGTTTGTAATCTTCATCAGTTAGGAAGCTCGATTTTAACAATACTGATTTCAATGCTCATTTATACTGATGATGAATTAATTTCAAATTATGTTCACTACAGTTGCCCCAAAGGGTTGATGCATAATCAATTAATGACAAAATATGTGCACAGAAAAAAGTTTTCAAGAGTGGCCATCGAGGATTTTTTTTCCCGAGACAAATGAAATATTCTTTTGGGAAGGCGTTTTGCTAAGAATGTCATATGTTCAGTCCAGGATAAATCTTTGTCAATAATGACACCTAGTGTTTTGTGTGAACTGACTTCCTCAACTTTATTGTTGGATATGAGTAAAGGCTGAAAATTGGATTTCAAGTTTTGTCGCTTTTGTCTTGTAGACACGTACATGCACTTTGTTTTAATAGCATTTAAGACATATGGTTTAGTTGTGTCCATTCAGTAAGTTTATTGATATCGGCTTGAAGCTTGAAAGTTAATTCATAGGCATCAGAGTCGTTTTCGTGAAGAGAGATGTATCATCTGCAAACATTTAGCATTTACATTTAACAAAACAAGGCAAATCATTAACGTAAATAGTGAACAAAAGAGGTCCTTACACAGAGCCTTGTGGAACACCATAACTGACAGGTATAAATGCTGACAATTTGTCAGCTACAGCTACTAATTGTTTTCGGTCACATAAAAAAAATGAAATAAGACTTATGAATTCTGGAGTCAGTTTGTAAAGTTCAAGTTTACAACACAACAAAGAATGGTTGATGACATCAAATGCCTTTTCAAAGTCTACGAAGAGAATACATGCAAATTTATTCCCGTTTATGCTGCAAAGAAGACTGTCCATAAAGCTGTATGAGGGTTGTGTGGTAAGAATGATATATTCGAAAGCCCGACTGACTTTCGTGGAGAAGTTTGTTATCAGCGAAATAAGAATGAAAAGACTTATGCATGTGTTTTTCGATTGGCTTTACAGCAAGAAGCTCTAAAAACGAATCAAGGCAATGAATCAAAGAACAACAATAATCACTTAATAATACAGAAAAGAATAGCCAATCAAAAGTGCAAGTAATAACAAGAAAAATACCAAATGAAAGCGCAATTACTAACAGAAAAATACCCAAGTATACAAAACTGGGAGCAAACAGCTATCGATCAAAACGTTTCCATCAATCCAGTCCAGAAAAAGCAGTCAGCTAATGACAATAAACAAGTTCACACCAATGGAGGGGTAAACAGCAGGATTATTTCGTGCAGCCTGATACAGCCGATCTGCACACACACACACACACACACACACACACACACACACACACACACACACACACACACACACATTTACAAGACTATCGAATCGCACACAAAAGCATGTCATATGGTTGATTTCTATATAGCATATTATTCAAAACAAACTGGTTATGGAATAACAGGCGCCCAATAGATTATACTTAGTATATATTACTCGCTTCGATTGTGTTGAATGTTTTAACATGTGTGAAGTTAATCAGTTAAGCATTTCTAAATAATTGATCGTGTCATTGGACTGTGTCATGGACAGAGTGTTACACGGTGGGGTGCAAGTCACGGTCAGGCAGGGTGAGGTCCGGGTTCTGACCCAAGTTCTGGGACCGTATCCCTGAGCCACAGTCAGCACTGGAGTCCTCCTCTGTGTGTGTGTGTGTGTGTGTGTGTGTGTGTGTGTGTGTGTGTGTGTGTGTGTGTGTGTGTGTGTGTGTGTGTGTGTGTGTGTGTGTGTGTGTGACCGACCCTGCATTGGCTAGCCTTGCTGCTTGTGTGTAGGCCTACTTCATTCCAATCTTTCGTACGTGTGTGCATGTTTGTAGCGCCAACAATGGCGGAGGCGTTTGCATACAACTTCAGTGAACACAAAAGACGTGTAGATTTGTTATACCGTGTGTGCAGCGATCGTGTGCTCAGAAAGCTAAAAGATAAAGGATTAAACGCTAAACTTTGTGTTAATTTCTCCAATGATTTTTTTTTGCAGTATTCCATTCTAGATATTTCCAGAGATGAAAAAGGCAAACAGTTTGAGTGTCTCTGCATAAAATGCTACCACAAACTGGAAAAAACGAGACAGGGAGAGGTAGGGATATTGAGATGGCCTTTGTAAACGATCCACATGCACGAGCGTTTATATCTACGTGGGGGAGTGGGGGGGAGGGGGCAGACAGGAGAAGAGTGTGTGTGTGTGTGTGTGTGTGTGTGTGTGTGTGTGTGTGTGTGTGTGTGTGTGCTATCCATCTGTTTATATACCACTGTTTGTTAGTGTGTGGGTTTCTGTCAATGTGTGTGTGTGTGTGTGTGTGTGTGTGTGTGTGTGTGTGTGTGTGTGTGTGTGTGTGTGTGCGCTCTCTCTCTCTCTCTCTCTCTCTCTCTCTCTCTCTCTCTCTCTCTCTCTCTCTCTCTCTCCAATTCAAACTGATGTTACTAAATTTTGTGACCCAGTAGTGAGTAGGCTCACCATGGATGCCAGAAGGAAGGAAAGTGGAGAAGATTTTATCCTTACACAAACCCACTACAAAGAAACAGATCAGGTCACTCATCGGATTATTGTCTTACTATAGACGATATGTACCCCACTTTGCGTCCCTGACGGCCCCTTTGACTGAACTGACGAAAGCGACAAAGAACAAAAGTATTGTGTGGTCTGATGAGTGCCAGAAGGCTTAGAGTGTGTTCAGAACACCCTCAACTCATTTCCTGTTCTTTCGTTACCCTCCCTCTCAGAAGACTTTAGTTTGAGATACGATGCCAGTTCCAAAGGAATGGGAGCGGTACTTTTGCAGGAAAAAAAATGCTTTGTTACATCCCGTACAATACGCCAGTAAAACATTCTCAAAGACACAGGAGAAATACTCCACTATTGAGAGAGAGTGCTTGGCTATTGTATGGGCATGTGAGAAGTTTGCCAGGTTCTTGACTGGAAGAAAGTTTCGGTTACAGACCGACCACATGCCATTGACGTTCATGCAGTCGTCAAAGACTAAGAACAACAGATTATTAAGGTGGTCTTTGGCATTGCAGGAATTCAAATTTACTATTGAACCAGTGCCTGGAACAAAGAATGTCATGGCAGATTTGTTGTCACGTGTGTGAAAATTCATGGACAGATGTAATTGTCTTCAAGGGAAGAGACTATTTCTGCTGTTTTGTCTTTTTTTATGATCACGGTGTGTGCTCACATTTGACATTGAATTGTATGCTACTGACTATTTAAATCAAGTGTCATTCATGCTTGATTTACTTTTGAAGTGACTATATGATTTACAAGCAAAAACTACTTGTTGATGTATTACACATCTGTTCCTTGCTTTATTCCTTTATAAACAATGACAAAATCATCATGTACGATTTATGTCTGGCTTACTTGTGAAGGTGAAAAAAAAAAAAATATATATATATATATATATCTGTGTGTGTGTGTGTGTGTGTGTGTGTGTGTGTGTGTGTGTGTGTGTGTGTGTGTGTGTGTGTGTCACGAGCAAATAACTCTTAAGAAATGTATATACACATGCTTTGATTGTGTTGTGACACAAACCTATTGTTTTCATTAGTCCATTGTCAACAATGAAAAATATGTTTGACTTCTCAATGGACTATAACATAACACTGAGCGATTAGTTCAAAGAGTGGGAGCAGCCGTGATTGCCCTTTCTTAGTTGTTGTTGATGTTGTTGTTGTTGTTGTTTCTTTCTCTGTCCTATCGTTTCATTTCAAATAATCCCCTTTTCCCAGAGTTCGAACCGACCTTGCCTCCTTCAACAGGACAGAGGTTGACAAGTGCGGGGAAAACTCTTCCTAATAAATATTTTCTTTCGATGATCTATTGTTTTTTGTGTGTGTGTGTGTTGTGATATTTTCTTTGAGTTTGGGTGGTTGCGTATTTAATGATTGATTGTTTTTATTCTTGTATTATTACTACAGTGTTGTGTATATTGTGTATATTGATTTTTTTTTCCCGTCTCCAGTTTCGCGGGAGACAGTGACCACTAGGGTGCTGTCTGAGGGCTTCTTTTGCTTTTCTTGATTTCTTCTCGCTATTCCGGACCTGTGTATCCTTTCATTTCCTTTTCACCCCCTTTTTCAAAACCTCTAAACCTTTTCTTCAATAAGCTTCTATCTAGTTTTCTTTTCAACATTTTCATCTTTTAGGTAGGATTTCCGCTAGTTTGTGTTTCTCCCCTCCTTTTAAGTGTTTATGATTCATTTGTTTGGTAAATTCATTTGCATTTAGCGTATAAGGCGATACATTTGTTTTGTGAATTCATTTGAAATTAAGTAAGAAAGAAAGACTGACAACAATAACATTTTAAACTAAAACTTTTTAAAGAATTTATTTCCAGAAAAAAACTTTAGTATTGTGTTTTTTTTCCTTTCTTGGAAAAAAGAAAAACAACAGAAATTAGCATTGAACTTCATTTTTGTTTTAAATTCCAAATTGATAGCTGTTTTCTAAAACAAATTACTTCTGGAAAAATACATTCCTTGGGTTTCATATCTATCCTGTTTTAGTAAACTGTTTTCTGTTTACACCGGAAATTTAATTCTTTATTTGTTTTTATTATAATTACGTTTTTGTGAAACATAGAACGCCATCATATATCGCCTTATTTTCATTCATTCTTAGACATTGTTTTGTGTTTATAATCTGTTGATGGTTCATTATGGATGATTTTGATAAATATGTTCAACAAGCGGAAACACTTGGGTTTTGATGGAGAAAAACTTACTATGTGCAACAATGCATTGATAGGGTGAACAGGCAAAGAGAGAGAGATGAAAATCAAAGGAAATTAGAGAGAGAGGAAAATCAAAGGAAACTAGAGTTACAAGAAAAAAGACTACAGTGGGAATCTGAAGAAAAGAGACTACAGAGGGAATTTGAAAGAAAAAAGACTACAGATGGAATCTGAAGATAAAGAACGTCAATTTAAGTTGAAGCAGTTGGAATTAGAGACCGATGCTGAAATTAAAAGATTACAGGCATCGAGAGAACCTTCACCAGCTCCACCAGTCGGTTCCGCAAGCACGCCTCAACCAAAAGCAGCATATATTCCAAAGTTACCGCCTTTCGACGACGAAAAACGGATGGCATCGATAGTCTCCTTTTCCAGTTTGAAAGTCACGCAACGTCTTGTGGTTGGCTGAAGGAAAAGTGGACATTGTATATTGCATCATTGTTTAAGGGTAGCGCTTTGGCACTGTACCACACACTCGTAGCGAAAGAAAATTTACTTGGGATCGACTGAAAGAAGAACTCCTCAAGATATTTCAATGTTCTGCCTGGCCGATCGTTTTTTCGCGAACGTTTCCGTTTTGTGCGCCCTGTTAAAGGAGAATCTTTTCCGTCGTTTTTAATTCTCATGAGTCATTGCTTAGATCGAAGGATCGATTTATCAAAAACGAACAAAACTTTTCAATCACTGTGAGATCTCCTTCTTAGAGAAACAACTTTTCCAGAGCGTGAGCAAAGATCTGGCCACTTCCTTAAAGAAAGGCAATTTGAAAGCGTTGAGGAAATGTGTCAGATGGCTGATCAGTATTGCATCGCTCACCCAGATAAGGTCGTGGCTAGGGAAGGAGACTTTACCAATTTTGAGTCTCATGCGTCATGTACAATCTCAACGGGACAGTGAAATTGCAGGAAAGGAAATTTTGGGTCATTTCCGAGTCCTCAAGGATATACCTATCTTAGGAACAGACAGGGATCTTTTCGCGGTTCGAGTGACTTTCGTCTGTACCAGTACTCACCGTCGGAAAAACCCGTTGCTCCTCAGCAAACGTTCCGAGGTCGTGGACAACGAGCACCGTGTAGACCTTTTGGGTCAGTTCGTGGACAGAACCGAAGTTCACAAAGTAACACCAATCAGTCGGCTGTCGATCAGACAATGCGATGTTTCTTTTGTGTTGGCAAGTTCCATTTGAAAAAGAATTGCCCTTTCAAACCAAATGATTCAAAACTCGCATTAGTCTCCACTGATTGTGAAGAAGGCCTTGTTTTGACACCACATCAATCGGTTGATGGACTGGTGTTAGAAAACGGAGCCATCAACGGACTGCAGGCTTCGGTTTTGCGAGACACTGGTGCACCACCGCTGGTGTAAGAAAATCTTTCGTGCTTCAAAACCAGTATCTCGACACTGTCCAAAAGTGTAGGTCGTTTGGAGGCAAAATTGAAACATTTCCGCTGGCAAAAATTCCGGTCGATACACCGTACTACTCCGGATTTCTCATCGCCTGTGTTATCGATAACCCAGTCTGCGACTTGATCTTGGGCAATTTGCCAGGTGTTGCTACAGTACATGGTGGTGCTGGAGGATCGTTCATTCCTTGTCTTGTGAGTACCAGATCAGACATCATAGAGCAGGGAAAGGCTACAAAGCCGCTGAAAGTCTCAAAACTGGATGAACTCCAAAGTACCCCAGATGACCTAAAAGAAATTCAGGGAAAAGACAAGACGCTGACAACAATACTTTCTGCTGCTAAACAGACTGTCACTGACATACTACCAATGGACAAACAGTCAGCTGATAAAAAAAAAAACAGATGTGTACAAGGTCTTTGGCAGGTTTGTTGTCACGGTTATGAATATTCATGGGCAGATGTAATTGTTTTTAAGGGAAAGATTATTTCTGCTGTTTTGTCTTTTTTTTATTATCACAGTGTGCTCACATTTGACATTGAATTGTATGCTACTGACTATTTAAATCAAGTGCTAGTTATGCTTGATTTGCTTTTGAAGTCACTATATGTTTTACGAGCAAAACCTACTTGATATTGAAGTATTACACATCTATTCTTTGCTTTATTCCTTTATAAACAACGAAAACATCATCATGCACTATTTATGTCTAACTTACTTGTGAAGGTGAATATATATATATATATATATATATATATATATATATATATATATATATATATATATATACCAAGAATACCACTTAAATGCCTAATAAAATTCTTAAAATGCTCGACCCCTTGGGGAGCAACATCTGTTAAAAATAGGATAGAAACAGACCTGTCGATTTCAAAACTTCCTTTTACCATCCTAAATAAACAAATATATATATATATATATATATATATATATCGAATTATAAAAAGCTTGCTCTTATGTCTCAGATTGTAGAAATAGGGGGGTGATAAGCCTTCATATCTGCAGTGGTAGATAATTCTGCCTGACTGACAGTATGTGTTTCAGTGGGTGAATGGGGGAATAATAAATGCTTCTCAAAATGAACCTTCAGCAAGCTTATAGTCTCCGAAGCGGGAGATCATCTCCAATGGGGAGAAAACTCACTAACATATAACTCCTGGTCAGGTTTTAAGTGAAGTATATATACTTCATATGTTCCTAAGATAGGTATATCCTTGAGGACTCGGAAATGACCCAAAATTTCCTTTCCTGTAATTTCACTGTCCCGTTGAGATTGTACATGACGCATGAGACTCAAAGATGGTAAATTCTCCTTCCTTAGCTACGCCCTTATCTGGGTGAGCGATACAATACTGATCAGCCATCTGACACATTTCCTCTACGCTGGTCATGTGTTTTGAACACTGAGTACGCACTCACTAGGAGGAGGGAGGAAAGGATCAGTTTTAGCCCAGCAGATGGCCTAGAGACTCGAACCTGTCAGGACGTTGGTCAAGAGGTCCTCACTGCTGACCAGTCATTACTAGCCTTTCACCCTTCACCCTTCACCCCGCAGCTATTCCTCCTCTGAGACGGGTGGTTAAGGATGGCCATGGTGTGGGGAGCACACCGATAGTTCAGCCCCGGCAATTAAAAGACTCCAGGTAGAGGAGTTGGATCTCATCATTTCCCCAGTGAAGGGAAATCTCAAGGGGACAGAACGTTTTCTGACGTGGACAGGGCATCATGACAGTAAGGGAAGAATGTTACCTTTGATGCAGGTATGGCATCATGAATGGTTTATTCTCCTGGTCTGGATCTTGGGCCAATGTTAAGTGAAGGCCATGACTTTACAGTCTAGTAGGCTGTGACTATTCTTTCTTCGGCAAGAAGGGAGAAACTTGTAAGAATTTATTGATTTCAATTTGTAACCTGATTTATCTCTCAGTGTGAAGAGAAAGAGAGATACATGCATAGAATCTGTTTATTAATTGTTGGATTCATTTAGTAAAGTGTTTTCCCCGAAGGAGAGGGGGAGAAGAAAAAAACATTTGATAGTGCGCCTTTTGGTTGATTGGAGGGATTGCGTGTGCGTATGGCGTAGATGCTGTCATGAATGCGTGTGTGCAAAAGTGATAGTATGACAATGTCCAACCTGTTTTCTATAAGAAAACATTTAAACTGGTAACATAGTTTGTAAAACGGTAAACTAACAATACAGGGAAAGTACGCAATAGAACTATTCTTGGGAGAAAACAGTGAATGTCTGACGTATCATGAATGAAGAACGGACTCTGAATTTCTGGTTGACTTTGTAAGACGTTATGGCCTGATGTTCTCAGTTATGGAGTCTGTTAGAAAAACTGGAATAAAACCAAATATGAATAATTCCAGTGACCTGGACATGCCCAGAGCGTTAAGACTAGTTTAGAGAGTACATCAAGGATCAAATCTGTTCTATATGTTTTGCTATAGAAAGGAATCGTAACCCTGATTGTTGCAAGGTCACAAAAACTGAACGTTCATATTCCATGGAAAGGAGTCTTTAGATAAAAGTCATCAATCACTGAGGTAAGTATAAAACGGCTTCAGGTTGGATAGTTCATAGAATTATCACAAAACATGTTGTTTTTGAATGCGACGGTTGTTTGTCCAACACGTATAGTTCTATGAACTATTCTAATCCGTTCTATGAACTGTAAACTGATGCCAATTTACTCTTAAACTGCGTGCTGTGTAGTTCCGATAAACATTCTATCAAGTATTTTTGTGTTGAGGTGGTTTACATATCAGGTTTTTGCTAGCTCACTGAAACAATTATTCAATGAAAAATGTGGAAATGTACATAACAGTAACATCTCGCATGATTTTTGGTTTTCTTTTAATGTGAAGAACCGTCATGTCACTGATACACTTTTGACTTCGTCATAATTCTTGCCAAACTGTACGTATGTAAGTGTCAAACTAGACATTTTCTTGCACATATTTTGGCATTCAGAAACAGCTGAATGCAAGAGGTGGAGAAGACCAGAGCAGACCAGAGCAGACCAGAGCAGACTTTGCGATCTAAGTTGCAGAGAGAGAGAGAGAGAGAGAGAGAGAGAGAGAGAGAGAGAGAGAGAGAGAGAGAGAGTTTGTTTTGTTTGCCATTACGGAAAGGACATGTCTGGTAATACAACCTGGGCATGAATGCTATTCATTTACAGAAAGGAAACTGAGCAAACATGAAATTCATTCTAGGTAAAACACATGTGTTTAGAAAACGTGCGTTGAAAACGAAGGGGTATAAGTAGAAATCCTTCTCCACTGAGGCCTGGTTGAAGGGTTTCGTTGCTGTCAACAGAAGGCAGCAGGACCAGACGGCCACAGTTGTTTGTTGTTGCTGTCGACAGAAGGCAGCAGGACCAGACGGCCACAGCTGTTTGTTGTTGCTGTCGACAGAAGGCAGCAGGACCAGAACGGCCACAGCTGTCTGTTGTTGCTGTCGACAGAAGACAGCAGGACCAGACAGCCACAGCTGCTTGTTGTTGCTGTCGACAGAAGGCAGCAGGACCAGACAGCACCAGCTGTTTGTTGTTGCTGTGAACATAAGGCTGCAGGACCAGACAGCCACAGCTGTTTTCACTCTGTCAAGACCTCACCAGGCCTGCTGCTGGGTTCTGTCGTTACCTGCTGGACCACAGAGCCACTTACATGTGCACTTATGTCTGTCTGTCTGTCTGTCTGTCTGTTTGTCTGTCTGTCTGTCTGTCTATCTGTTCGTCCGTCTATCTATCTACTGTTTATTTGCCCTTACAGAAAGGACATGTAGGATCGTGCATCTATCTATCTATCTATCTATCTATCTATCTATCTATCTATCTATCTATCTATTGCTTGTTTGCCCTTATAGAAAGGATACATAAGAGTATCTGATTTCTCCATTTCCCCAGATACAAATTTGAGAGAACGAGGTTGTGTACAGATAAGAGAGGGAGTTAGGGAGGAGGGAGAGAGAGAGAGAGAGAGAGAGAGAGAGAGAGAGAGAGAGAGAGAGAGAGAGAGAGAGAGATGATTTTTTCAATGGACAGAGAGAGAGAGAGAGAGAGAGAGAGAGAGAGAGAGAGAGAGAGATGATTTTTTCAATGGACAGAGAGTGAGAGAGAGAGAGAGAGAGAGAGAGAGAGAGAGAGAGAGAGATTCGGATTTGGATGATTTATTCATATAGGCCTTAGCCCCTTATGAAATGGGTGAGAGAGAGAGAGAGAGAGAGAGAGAGAGAGAGAGAGAGAGAGAGAGAGAGAGAGAGAGAGAGTACTTTAGGAAATCAGAAGTTGCAAACAAAAGACGCCTCTTCAGAACTTGTACAGCTCTCAGGTCGTTTCAGACACGCCAGACTAGAAATGGTCATAAAATTTGGGCTCAGTTTTAGTAAAGGGAGTGAAGGAAATCTCAAAGCCCGCCCTTGTTGAAATGAATACATGTGTACGGCACACTGGGCTTTGAGGGAAAGCAGGAGGAGAATTACGATTTACAGAACAATATGCAGATAAGAAGGTAGGCCAGTCGTCGTCTGTGTGAACTAGGCCGACTTTGATGGATGAATTGGACATCATGGTTACTATCATGATTAGGACGCTGCAGGGGATGTAACGGCTGCTACCTACTATTGATTGTGGCTGCTCCACTCCAGCACCAAGGGGGGGGGGGGGGGGGGGGGGGAGATGACAGTGAGTAAGAAGGGTGGTGGTGGTGGGATGGATAGAGTTACACACAAAGACTGAACAGAAAGAAGCACCAGGGACCAACACACATGTTGATGCTGCCGTCACTATTGATTGTTGCTGGCACACACCAGTACAGCAGAAAGGGAAATAGTGAGAAGTAAGAGTGGCAGAAGTAATAGGATATAGAGATGTGGAAACAAGGAACACAGACAGAAACAGAACAGGACCGGACAGGTAATAAAGAACAAGAGAACGAACGAAAAAATAAAAATCCAGCAACGGAGCCAATACTTTCAACAATGGAGATGCTTTGTTGTTGTTGTTGTTACTGCTTAATAGACCTTCAGCCAATGAGGAAACGTACTACAGATGACATGTATCCCAGGATGTGGGTGGGGCAGAGCCAGAAGACGTGTCCCAGAAGGAGGGATGAAAAGACAGACTACGAAGACCGAGGAAATAATGGCTATGATTGAAAACAAAGTTGTGTTTCCTGCTTTAAGCAAAATCAACTCACCGTTTTTTGTAAAAGGGGAGTGGGGGGGGGGGGGCCTAAGTTCGACTCAGAGTACAAGAACGTGAAGGAACATCTTCTGCTACAATCCCAGAGGAACTGCTGTCTTCTGGGGGGGGTGCAAGTCGAAGCAAAATGCTCGCGTTTTCCGGGGGAGACAGGTGATGTTGACTTCTTAGAAAACAGACGGCATGGAATACGTACAAACCAGCTCCGGGAAATACCTGTGTGTGTTTGTGTTTGCAGCTTTAGAAGGGAACGAATCTGAAGCGATGATAAAACCAGAAAATGATACTTTCTGTCCAGTCTCCAGAAGGAGAAGAACACAAATCTCGCAGTCGTTTCCAATCGTTGACCTTGTATCAAACACCTAGCGAGCGTTTCCTGCCTGCAAAAATATTGTGTGTGTGTGTAATGAGACTGGACTCTGAGAGCAAAAGGAAGAAGGGATGTGTTCTATTTAAGAAGAACAACTGTTTTCGTTCATCTTGTCCATGAAGTTGTTCCTCTAAGGAAACTGGAATGTGTCTTTCCCTTTTGGAACAGTCTTCTTTCCCTTTTGGAACAGTCTTCTTTCCCTTTTGGAACAGTCTCGTGGGGATCCTTTAACAGGGAAATGTATCAAAGTAGTAATGGTGAAGCTTTAACCAGCCAAAGACCAGAGTAGGCCTTGCAATCTAAGTTGCAGAGAGAGA
>JADBJO010015416.1:0-7500 GCA_016801955.1 Conus betulinus
GTGGCTTGTGCTGGGGCCGAGTCTTTGTCTGCACAGGGAATTACACTGCTCATGGATGGCATTC
The DNA here is from genome assembly GCA_016801955.1 of Conus betulinus. Classification (NCBI taxonomy): domain Eukaryota; kingdom Metazoa; phylum Mollusca; class Gastropoda; order Neogastropoda; family Conidae; genus Conus; species Conus betulinus. The sequence continues at coordinate 65 of JADBJO010015416.1, forward strand.
TTTTGAATTAAAAGACTGGATACAAATGAAAAAGATCCAATCATCAACGTTAACCGTGTACACAAACATCATGACATTTCGAAACAGCAAATCATACAGACAATTTTTGGTGTCACATTGGTCTAAGAACACTCCTAGGCCGTGGACACCATGTAAATATAAAAGGAAGAAAAACACGTTGGTAAGATTACCGTTAATCCCTTAGTATATGGGAACCATTTGGTTTGGTAGCTAGCATAATAAAATATTCATCTCCATCAAGGTCATATATTTCTCCGTTTTTTATCCATGGCCCAGCTTCTTCAAACATATGGTAAGGTTAGGTTTCGTTTCGATAATTCTACATTTACAATGAAATATTTTCCTATTAGAATCATCAGATCTGAATTTATCATCGGTTTTTAAGGAAATTGTAAGTGAGGCATGGAACAGTAAACAGTAGATAACAAACGCGAAGGCTAACTCTTACTCTCATTTGGGAATAAGAGTTACCGTACTTGTTCGTTATTTATCATCGGTTCTTGTTTACTCATCGGTGCCAGATAATAGAAGCACCACATTAAGGAACATTTTTAGCCAGTCTGAAGGAAACTGCGTAGCTAGTCTGCTCCGACACGTTTCCTGCCTTAAACAGGGCGTCAGATGTCTCATTTCCAATACTACCTACCCCCCCCCCCCCCCCCCCCCCCAGTCTGGTTTGAATGGAAGTGTAAGGTCGCTCGTTTTCCCTGCGTGTCAAGGTGGAAGGGAACTTGCTGGATTGTATCTAAGCCATGCTCTTCGGGGTCAGGGTGGTAGGCGGTGGTAGGCACTAGTTGTTGATTCTTGTGATAGACAGGGTGGAACAAGCAGGTTGTCAAGCACAAGTTGTTGAGTCTTACTGGGCAGAGTATAGACAACATGTTGTCAGGCACTAGTTGTTAAGTCTTACTGGGCAGAGTATAGACAACGTGTTGTCAGGCACAAGCTGTTGAGTCTTAACGAGCAGAGTGTAGACAACATGTTGTCAGGCACTAGCTGTTGAGGCTTACTTGGCAGAGTATAGACAACATGTTGTCAGGCACTAGTTGTTGAATTTTACTGGGCAGAGTAAAGACAACATGTTGTCAGGCACAAGTTGTTGAATTTTACTGGGCAAAGTATAGACAACATGTTGTCAGGCACTAGTTGTTGAATCTTACTGGGCAGAGTATAGACAACATGTTGTCAGGCTCTAGTTGTTAAGTCTTACTGGGCAGAGTGTAGACAACATGTTGTCAGGCACTAGTTGTTGAATCTTACTGGGCAGAGTATAGACAACATGTTGTCAGGCTCTAGTTGTTAAGTCTTACTGGGCAGAGTGTAGACAACATGTTGTCAGGCACTAGTTGTTGAGTCTTACTGGGCAGAGTATAGACAACATGTTGTCAGGTACAAGTTGTTGAGTCTTACTGGGCAAAGTATAGACAACATGTTGTCAGGCTCTAGTTGTTGAGTCTTACTGGGCAGAGTGTAGACAACATGTTGTCAGGCGCTAGTTGTTGAATTTTACTGGGCAGAGTATAGACAACATGTTGTCAGGCTCTATTTGTTGAATTTTACTGGGCAGAGTATAGACAACATGTTGTCAGGCACTAGTTGTTGAATTTTACTGGGCAGAGTAAAGACAACATGTTGTCAGGCACTAGCTGTTGAGTCTTACCGGGCAGAGTATAGACAACATGTTGTCAGGCACTAGTTGTTGAATCTTACTGGGCAAAGTATAGACAACATGTTGTCAGGCACTAGTTGTTGAATCTTACTGGGCAGAGTATAGACAACATGTTGTCAGGCCCTAGTTGTTGAGTCTTACTGGGCAGAGTATAGACAACATGTTGTCAGGCACTAGTTGTTGAGTCCTAACGAGCAGAGTGTAGACAACATGTTGTCAGGCACTAGTTGTTGAGTCTTCTCACGTTGAACCCGTGTTCTTGTTGAAGAGAGACTTACCACTCTCTTTTGAAAATGAACACGAGCGATCTTTTCAAGCGCTAGACATTTGTATAGCCGCCGAAAGAATCAGTGGTAGAGAAAGTATGGTGGGTGCTCAAGAAATTCGGGGACTGTGGAGACTTTACCCATCGACGAGGCCGCACGCACGCAGCAAGTTGCTAATTGAGGGTTTGTCACTCGGTGGTGTTGTGCTTCGTTTGTATGACAAAAATCCTTTCGTACTCAGAGGACAGGATGACACTGAACATTCCGCTACCAAGGTGTGGATTTCTAACATCCCTCTCTCTTGCGACGGGGCGGACATCGAGTCAGCTCTTGTCAGGCTGGGAGCTGTCTTACGCTCTCCCTTGATTCTGGGAAAGAAAATGAGGAATAGAGAGACGGAAAATTGACACGATTCTACACTGGAAGGCGATTTTTATTTCATAGACATCCCAGACAAACCGCTCGATAGATCTGTGAAGGTTGGGGGATTTATGGCGACGCTGTATCACAAGGAACAGCCCAAAAGAGATACTAGGGTAACAAAGTGTAATCGTTGCCTGAAACTGGGTCACTGGCCAGGGAGTGTCCGGAAACTGTGGTTACCTGCAGAGCCTGTCGCCTACCTGGTCATCGGCAAGGGGATCCCGTCTGTGAGATTCCGAAAGCGAGTGAGGAACCGACAGTGATGTCCGTTTGGGACCCTCTGCCACCGGTTACAAGTTTTGGACACACATCTGACACTGACTCACCCCTTTCTGACAATGACACTGACCGTGGTGCGACTGACGACGAGAAAGAGACAGGTCAGAAAAAGAGTGAGACAGAAGGAAAGACTGATGTGGTGGAGGACTGTCAGTCAGACTTTCATTCTGTCGTCATGGGAACAGGGAAAAAGAAGAGGAGTGGTAGAGCATCCAAGAGGGAGGGAAGGGAAAATAAGGGAAAAAAGACGTGGATAAGGGAAAAGATCCGGTTTTGACACGTCAGTCTAAACTGGATTTTGCAACACGTTCTCGATCGCAAAACTCCGAAACGACCACGCTCAACAGAGAGGGATTCCCCCAGTCATTCTGACAAACGTGAAAAAAATGCCAAGCTTTCCACTGCTCGTGCTCGTTCAGTCACAGACAGACAGTGACATGGGACGGGCATGGACGATGAATGTTTGAACGGTTTTTGGCGCATCTCCTGGACTTTCCTTTGATTACCTCCCTAAAATGGCTTTATCTTCTCTTAATGTCTTTTCTCTGAATGTGAGAGGGATAAGATCTAAAAACAAAAAAAAGAATATGTGTTTTATAAGTTTTTGAAAAATAGTGGGTATGACGTGATCTGTTTACAAGAAACATATATCACTGAAAATGTGAATGAAAAATGGCAAAAAGAATGGGGTGGGAAGCTGATTTTTACTGACAAAAGTACACACAGCGGTGGGTTGGTTATATTAATTAAAAAAGGCTTGCCGGTGGAGACTGAGCTTGTGTATGCATCTGAAAGAATTTTGGCCTTGAAAGTGATTTCAGGGGACAAGCAGTTGATTGTGGTAAATGTTTATGCCCCAAATATTCTACGAGAAAAAAACATGTATTTTTTGATAAACTAGAGGATGTTATTAAAATGTGAATGTCAGTAATATTGTCGTGTGTGGTGATTTTAACGCTGTCCTAGATAATGAGTATGATGTAATAAGTGGTGAATATCATGATCAGCGTATTGTACAGAGATTCAATAGGATGCTCAGTGTGTGATTTACACGATACATGGAGATTATTTCATAATGAAGAGAAGGATTTAGCTGGTCAAAAAGAAACCCATTTATTGCTAGAAGAATAGATTACATGTTGACCAACTCATCCATCTTTGAAAAAGTAGTGCAAAGTACTATTCAGAGTGTGTCTTTCTCCGATCACAGAGGATGCTTCATGTCTGTTAAGTTTGTAGATACTGAATATGGTCAAGGGTACTGGAATTTAATAGCTCGTTACTTTCTGATATAAACTATGTTAATTATTTGAACAAACTTTTTAGACCATTTTGAAAAGGACCCTGAAGAAGACGATCAGGTAACTTGGGAATTATTAAAAGTTAAAATCAAAGAATGTACCATCAAGTTTTCAAAAGAGAAAGCATTGTCAACTAGAAATAAAATAGCACACCTTTACGCTGATTTGAACACATTAGATACTGCTCTCAGCATTGACCCAGATTGCAGTGAAACACTGCGGAAAAGAGAGCACGTGAACTTCAGTTAGAATTAGAAGAAAGAAACAAAACCCGTGCGGCACAGGTACGTGCCCGTGCCCAGTGGATAGAGCAGGGCGAAAAGAACACTAAATTTTTTCTTGGTTTAGAGAAAGCCCGTGCTAACTCGAAAATTATGGAAAGTATAAAAAATGCAGATGGGGTTGAGGTTACGGGACAGAAAAACATTCTAGCTGCACAGAGGGATTATTTTAAGAATTTATATAAGAAAAAGATAAATAGTGATAATATGTTACAAAGAACGCATGCGTTCTTGCGTGGTGTGGTGTGTACCTTCTTATATAATAACGATAGAGAATATTGTGACAGCAATCTTTTAGAGCAAGAATTAGAAGTGCTCTGAAAGAAATGAAAAATGGTTCTAGTCCTGGCAGTGATGGACTAACAGCCGAGTTCTACAAAGTGTTCTGGAGTCGTATCAGTAAGTATGTAATGGCGTCTTTTAACGCTGCATTTGAAACAGGTAGCATGTCCTCTTCTCAGCGTAAGGCCGTTATAACACTTATACATAAAGGAAAAAGTTTATCAAGGAATGATCTAAATAACTGGCGACCAATATCTTTAACTAATGTGGACTATAAACTCCTAGCTAAAAGTCTGGCACGGCGATTAGGCAGTGTCATAGATAATCTGATATGCGATGATCAGGTTGGATATATAAAGGGAAGACGAGTATCTACATTGCTTCGTTTGATTGATGATGTCACAGATCAGCTGCGTCAAGACAATAGACCAGGCTTACTATTAACTATCGATTATTTTCACGCTTTTGATTGTATTTCCAAAGAATTCATGTTAAATTCCTTTAAATTGTATGGTTTCGGGGAGCGCTTCATTAATTGGGTATCAATATTGACAACCAACTCTGTAAGCAGTATGAAACTACTGCGGGTGGATTTCCGAGCCTTTTAATGTGGAATCGGGAATCAGGCAAGGTTGCCCATTCTCTCCATTAGCTTTGTTCTAGCCCTTGAACTGTTGGCAATCAAACTACGGCAATCTTCTGAGAGATTAAGGGCATTAAGTTTAAGTGTAGAGGTAAAGCTGACGGTATTTGTACATTATTAATAGCCTTGTACGCTGATGACATCACATTGTTTTTAGCTGACGAAGACGATATGCGATTAGCCCTTGATATATTTGACAGGTTTTCTTTTATATCAGGTCTGACAATAAACAGAAATAAATCTGAAGCAATGTGGCTAGGAAGTAAAATAAGCAGTGGACACAATCTTCAGGGTTTTACATTTAAAAATAAAATAAAAAAATTCTGGGTGTGTATTTCAGCAATAGTACTTGTGCATCTGAACTAAAAGAGAACTGGACGGGTAGAATTGACAACTGTAGACGTCTGATTGCAATGTGGGAAAAAAAGAAATTTGAGTATTATGGGAAAGGTGAGTATTGTAAAAAACCTTTTTTGATCTCACAGTGGGTCTACATTATGCAAGTAATAGTGGTACCGGATCACGTAATTGATGAAGTGAATAGATTACTATATAGATTTTTGTGGAGGAAAAAAGACTGCAACAAAAAAGCTTTTTGAAAAAGTTAAAAGAATTGTACTGTGTACCCAAACAGAAAAGGGAGGGATTAAAATGATAGATTAAAAAAGAATTTCAAACTGCATGTTTGCTACAATGGGCTGTCAAACTAAGCTCAAACAGCGACACAGATAACGCCACAAATAATACCAAATGGGGCTAGTAGCCAGAAACATATTTTCTGCGTTTGGAGAAAAGTGTGTATGCTTTTATGCAACAGTAAAATGTACACAATTTAAGGGATTTGAACTTATCAAGTCACATTTTTGGAACTTGGTTTTACGTGCTTGGTTAAAGAGCAACAACCATTTAGAGTTGCCTGTGTCTCATGTGATTTGGAACAACAGTGCGATAAAGTATCAAGGAAACGTCTTGTTTTTTAAACACTGGATTAATAAAAAAACATACTAAGCGTAGGCGATATGTTGACAAACAACTATGCGCTGAAATCTTTTGATGAAATAATCGATGTAGTGGGAAATTCACCCTGTCGTATATCTTAGAATATAATGTTGTTTGCAGTGCTATAAACACTTTTATGCGTGTTCAGCATTATTTGGGTCTATAGTTATCTAATAATAGTGCTCACCTCAACTCTCCTGTGTTTTGTGGCAAACGTTTGTCAACCGTTAGAGAGTTTCGAAAACAACTAGTAGATAATAGATATAGTCAGCCTTGTGCGGTAGGTTTTTGGAAGAGAGTATTTGACTTTGACATCACACCACAAATATGGAAATGTCGCTACACGTGCAACAAAAGAAACAAGGCTTCGTCTTTTACAGTGGAAAATTTTGCATAATATTTATCCGACTAACATCATGCTGTATAAGATGAAAGTCAGAGATGACAACAAATGTTCATATTGTAGAGATATTGTTGACGTGATCGAACATTTTTCTTTGAGTGCCCTACTGTCTTAGCATTTTGGAGAAAGGTTGAGAATTATATTCTTTTTAATCTTGACGTTCATGTGAAGTTCGACGTCTTAAAAGTGATATTTGGGTATTACTGACCGGAACATTAGAAAAAACAACACTAAATAAACTTAATCACATAATATTGATTGGAAAAATGTGTGTGAGCATTTTCAAAAAAACGAATGCTTCGATGTCCATCTGTACAATATTCGAAGCACACATGTCACTACGTAACAGATTTATATTCAAATGACATCAGTCAATAAAAATTAGTTAAGCCAATTGTAGGGAGGATCATTCATAGCCTCACCCCCTCCCACACTCTGCGGGCGCACAAGCACTTACGTTAGCTCAATTACACATCCCCGCGCGCGAACGCACACATTGATGCTTGTTGTCTTGCTTTTGGTCTTTCCTCATGACTTCCTTGTGTAGACCCCTTTTTTTTTCTCTACAGGGGGCGTCTTTGTAGGGGAAGAGGCTACTCGTGAGACTACTTAAAATTCTCGCCCCCCCCTCCTTCCGCCCCTACCCCCCTTCCCCCCCTTCCCCTTCCCCAATCCTCCCCATTCTTTTCTCCCTTTCTCTGTGTGTGCACTCCCTGCAGCGCGCTTTTTTTTTTTTTTTTTTTTTTTTTTTACCTCGCCTTTCAGTACATGGACAACTGTGTGGGGATGTACGGATCATCTGCTGGAGGAGGAGGGGGGGGGGGGGGGGGGGGGAAGATGGGTGAAGTCTAACCTCATTGGTATCGACT
>JADBJO010015416.1:15000-22500 GCA_016801955.1 Conus betulinus
GAGAAGAAGATACGCTCGAAGGTGTAGAGACAAAGTGCGCATCCATAGAGTACACAGGCGTCCTTATCTTGGCAGTGTGATAAGAAAACTGATGGTGTGTGCAAGACACAAGAAGAACAAGAACGACAAGAAAGAAAGGAAGAAAGGAATGGTAAAAAAAAAAAAAAAAAGCAACACAACAGCTTACAGAGACGGCATCCTATCAGTCACGTCGTTTCTGTCCACTCTGGTACTTCCAGGCTCTGGATTAAGGACGCCAGGGAACGTCCAGCTAATGGAGATGGCGTGGGCGATTGGGAGGGGGGGGGGGGGGGGGGGGAGAGTGTTTGAGGAGGGATTAGTTGATGACCCTGACACCCCCCCCCCCCCCCTCCCCGCACTTTCTCCTCACGCCCTTTTTTTTCGTTATTCAGTAGGGGGTCTCATCGGAAACCCGGTTCTCAGGGGGACTGGGTCTCTGTGTGGTGCAGTGCCGTACCGCTTCGGAGTCTGCGATTGCCTCTAGTCTGCCTGCACTCCAGGGAAACGGCGGTTTCGTTCAGGAAATCGCTTCGTCTTCTCTTCGTTTCCTTTTTTTCACCTTATCTCTTTCTTTTATTTATCCGTTTTCTTTTTTTTTTTTTGGCTTCTTGAGTTTGTTCTGTTGTTTTTACTTTTGTCACTTTCTTTCTTTCTATCTTTCTTTGTTTCTTTTCTTCTTTCTTGTTGAACTATTTCTGTAAGCTCGCGCGCGCGCGCGTTCGTGTGTGTGTGTGTGTGTGTGTGTGTGTGTGTGTAGAATAGGGTGGTTTATTATTGACGAAAAAACAGAAGTGCCTTGCCATTGCAATGCTGTTAGGTACATCGACCTGACAGAAGGGGGAGCAATGTTCTTTGATTCGTACATGTACAAAAGGCTTTGTTGGACTCTTTTCACCCCTCTTCTTATTCTTTAACACTGTTTGAAAAACACATTGTACATTCCTGTGTTGATTTGACTTAACACCACCATGTGTACATAGACTGAAACACGAGAGAACTCTCGAAGTTTTAGAGTACAGTTGTAGAGTACAGTTGTGTTAGAGTTCACCCGTCTTTGACTGCAATTCTGGCATCATGCCGGCTTCAGGATGCTTTCCATGGAAGCAACTGATCAAATGACCTTTTCTGATTTGTTGTTTCCAGAATACACGCTCAAGCCAGCTTGGGGGATTGGTGTCTTTTTTTTTTTTTCCGTTCTATTTGTGTATTCTTGTTTTAGTTTTAAATGGCCCAATTTGCGTCGCCTGAATTGTTTTGAATTCAAATGTTATTGGAGGAGAGAGATCTTGATGTGTGGGTAGGTAGTTTGGCAGTGAAATTTCGATCTCAGTATTATTATTATGATCATCATTATTATTATGATTATGATTGTTATTGTTATGATGATGATGATGATGATGATGATGATGATGATGATTATTAAGATCATGATAACGTGGACGACAGCTGTTTCTAAATGTGCATACAAACCACCTTTGGGGACTGGCGTCTTTTCTGTTTTTTTTTTTTTTTTTTTTTTTTTTTTTTCTACGTTCGACGTCGAACTGACCGAGTTGGCGTGAATTGTTTTACTTTATAAACATTATGGCTGTGAAAGCAGAGAGTTCTCTTCGCCTGTGGTATTATTGTTATTATCAACAACATAACAACGTTGATAACAGCCATAGCACTTTAAGCGTAGGTGGGGAAGCGTCTGCTGCTAAGTGTCATCTGCTGCAGAGCCGGAAATACTGGTTCCGTGAAAATCGTTACCAGATACGGGTATCTTCAGATGCAGAGAACCGAAAATACCGATTCCGTGAAAAATGGTGACCGGAGACGGAAATCGTCCAGAGCCGGACATACTGGTTCCGTAAAATATGCTGGTTCTGCAAAAATCGTGACCGGAGGCTGAACTAGTTTTCCTGCTGCAATAACTCCCGATCGGCATTTCAGCGACATGGCACTCGCCACCGACACTCGCCACGACACACGCCACCGACACTCCCAGTGACTAAAGATAACTTGTGACGAACTTTTTATGAGAGTATCAGAAAACGACTGAGTAAAAAAAATGATTTTTAAGTTTCACTTACACCCCCCCCCCCCCCCCCCCCCCCACACACACACACAGAGATTGGGGTTCCCACACACATACATCTAACTTAGCAACGTATTATGAAGTAGGAATCTTACCTCTTGCAGAACTTCGGAAAGCTTCTAGTTCAAAATTTATCTTAAAGAGCTTTTCACAAAACAGTTTTAGCTCAGAAGAAGTAGTTTAAAATCAGAGGAGGATTTCGGAAAACGTGCCCAAAATATACTGTCAACAGGTCTATTTACTCGTTTTCCTCCGATCTTCTAAAGGATACCAAAATAGATAAAAACAACATTGCCCAAAAGCCCACGTATTCACCTATTCCAAAATGGGAACAAAGTAAAGCCTCCTTTGATATAGATTACACAGATGTATAAAAAAAAGGATTGCCCACATACCTTAAGAACATCTGTTTACGCTCATTTTAAAAGTAACTACAATCACCATTTGAAAATTTTTACAGATGGCTCAGTGCTAGATAATGATAACACAGGAGCAGCCTTCATAAGTCCTAGTTTCAAAATAGAAAAGCTCTTCTATCTTGGTAAACAGTTATCGATATTTATTGCCGAATTAATTGCTACACTTAAGTCTTTAGATTTCATCCTAAATTTTCCAATAAATAATTCCCAAATTATGATAGGTGTTGATTCGAAAGCAGCAATCCACTCGATTAAGTCTGCATGCCTTCAATTCGTCTTGATATTGTATTAGAAATTCATCATTTCATTCATCTTTTATCCATGAAAGGCATTACTGTTACTTTTTGTTTGGATCCGCTCTCATTGTGGTATTGTACCCAACGAGCGCGTAGATCAACTTGCAAGAAAAGCAGCTCAAAATGTCAATTACGCAATACCACTTAACATTCCATTAGATTTGAAAGAATGTTTTTCAATTATAAATTTCAACGTCAAGAGAAAAAGTTAAAACATTACTGATGAACTCTGACGTCCAATACTATCACAACTGTGTAAAGTTTAGTGAGGGTACAAGGGGAAAACGTACAAACAAGTCTCTTTCTCGTCTAGGGAGATTGAAAGCTTAATGCATAGATTTCGTTTTGAACGCATTGAAAAACAAAATATTGTCATAATTTTAAATGTATGTGTGGGGAAACCTTAAGTATCAGTCATTTACTAATTCAATGCCCAAGAGCAAGAGAACTCTTTATAAATTCGGGTATTGAAGGTTACACTGATGGATCGACTTCCTTACCTTTACCAAGTATTTTAAACAGTCCTTGTATTCTTGAGTCAGTTTGCAAATGTTTGAAAAGTAGTTCAATTGGCCTTTATCTTTAGATCTTATCTCTACTCAATTACATAATTTTGTTTTGATTAAATGGAAGAGGGATAGAGGGGACGGGGGGGGGGGGGGGGGGGGGGGGGGGGAGGAGGAGGAGGATGTCATATTCTATCATCACACACGTATTAATACACTCAATCACTTACATACTTCATTCACCCACACGTAAAGCTGTCTGAATCACTATAGTGGAAGGAAATTAAACCGACGACAAAACACAGATTGAGAGAAAAAGTTCTCCATTCGTGTGTACTCCAGGTTGAGGTTGATTTAGTCTCCATGGTATCACTGATAAATGATGTGAGAGTGATTCGCTCGATGGCTGGCTGATATTATAGAAATGAAGGGCAGACATTAATATGGAATGAACAGGAGTTGGCACATTTGAAGACTAGGGGCTTAATCTTTGACACTGAATCGCCTTCAAACATGTTTTCCGTGTGTCAGATACTCCCCTTTCTCCCACTGGCTTCGATCTGGGAAGTGTTGTTTTGTGAATTTTGGGTTACATCTGTTCTTTTAGACGTTTGAAGAAAGACAAATTGTCTAACAGCGAAAAAGTAGAGTAACACATGCTCCCCATATGAGAAAGTAACTGCACGCCCATGTGACTTCAAATGGAAACCGCTTTATGACACTTAATCACCTGTGAGAAATGACCACACAGAACACACAGAACAAACATGCAGACATCCGGAGATGTCTCCTCATTTGCTCTGTGTGCTCTCTTGTTCGGCATTTCCTGGATATCTCCTTTGTTTGTTCCTGTGTTGGCATTACTGCCAGGCGATTTTCTGTTGTAAGCGGCATTTGTCTGGAGTTTTGGGCGTGTAATTATTTCATCATGGCAGCAAGGGTTTACCGACTTGTTCGGATTTTACTGTTTATTATTCACTTCCACTTTTAAGATTTCGTTTCATGTTTGTCAGACCTTCACTGTGCTGTGTGTTTAAATAAGTGTTTCTCTACTCTTTTGCATCTTAAAAAGTCTTTTAGCGTCTCCTTTCTCTGTCAAGAAAACATAGTTCATGTAATAAGAAAGTATTCTCAATGTTCAAGAAATGGCCAAGGAAACAACACGCTGACAGATACAATTCCGTCTAAATATTAGAGCGAAATGGGCTATTTTTGAAAGAAAGGAAGTTGTTTAATGAGTTAAAAAGACGGATTCTAACCTCGTAGACCGAAAAAAGAGAATGATCACAAAGTGCAACTGCCCCGGCTTGACATTGACTTTGCGCACACACTATCCTGTGGGCTTTCACCATTATTTGTGACCAGCAGCTGTTTGGGGAAATTGCCATTAGTTGTGATGGACATTGGGAAGAATTGTGGTTGGAGCAATTTTTTTGCTGGGACCAGAGGACCAGTTAACCATCGCCACACAGCTAGTAAGGCAATGTTGCTTGTAGCTCAGCCGACGGCAAAGGGCCATTACTACGTAGCTCTATTGTTCAAATAGAACGAATCCATCTTTATCATGCAAATGTTCGTTGCATATTACGGACGACGGCCAGAGCAATGAAGTTGATGTATTCTGAGCTGAGCACGCCAGTGTCCCTACACAGTTATTCCATTGTTCAAAAAGTTACAGGTTTAAAGTCCCAGTACTCTGAACTGTTGGAAGTGGACCTTATTTGACATTCTGGGAGGTGGTTCCAACCTCTTTCTGAACTGTTGGAAGTGGACCTTATTCAGGCGTGACATTATGGGAGGTGGTTCCAACCTCTTTCTGAACTGTTGGAAGTGGACCTTATTCAGGCATGACATTATGGGAGGTGGTTTCAACCTCTTTCTGAACTGTTGGAAGTGGACCTTATTCAGGCATGACATTATGGGAGGTGGTTCCAACCTCTTTCTGAACTGTTGCAAGTGGACCTTATTAAGGCGTGACATTATGGGAGGTGGTTCCAACCTCTTTCCTTCCAACGTCTTTACTTTCCCTGAACTGGAACGGTTTCCCATTTTACAGGTAACTTGATGAAGAGAGTTTACAGCAATACAAATCAGTCTCCAAGACTGGTTCGAACTCAAGACTTGTCAGCTCTGTTTGCCGAACACTCTGACCATTTGACTACGGGCTCCTCTTGTAAAATGTGTCAGATCCAGGTTCACTTTCTTAAACGCTCAGAATACCTTTTCCCCATCAAAACACATAGCATAACTGTTAAAACTGCATGAAGTGGAACTGCTTCTGTTCATGTTGGTGGTGGCGTTTGCCCCATTTCCATAGAATCGATGGAGCAGCTACTCAAACACACGAAAAAAAATTAAGAGTTTTACATGTCTTTCTTCATTGCAACAAAATATTGTTTTTCATAGGAAAGAAAACATGATTTAAAATGCCTGGCAAGGCCTCTCTGATCCAAAAGTGTGTAAATTGGAAGTTCACCATCTTCAAAGGGGTTTAATTATGTTATTTCTCTTCACGAAAATATCGATGACCACGATCGCGTGAGAACAGAGTCATCATCACACAAGGAGGTGTTGATTATAATGTTGAAACAGTGACGGTCACGAGAAATCGAATACAAAAGAAAAAAAAGTTACTTTCACTAGTTATGACGCTGTCAAGATATCATGTGATCAGTAAAAAAATCAGAAACAAACGAAGCCTTTACGACACTACTAAACCGTGAGCGATAAAATCAGTTAATTATGACAACCATGTCCTGCTTCTGGCGTGTCGCACCGATTCAAAGCAGTCCGTTAAAAGCGTGCAGACCGCGCTGTGATGCCTGTAACGTTAAAGTACATGCCCGGAAATCACAGTGACCTGTTTCCATAACTCATGCGATGGCAATGACGGGTTTCCTTGTGATCATGGGTGATAATCACACCAGACCTGTGACAGCCAAGAACGCGAGTAGTTGTGAAGGAAGGCCAGTGATCATCACGGATTGGTCATGAAAAACCGTAGTCATAGCCGTTTTGTTCAGGAAATTGTTTTGGGGTGAAATAAAGGGTACGATTTGGAAGATACTCACCTTTTATATTATGAGGACCACGTGCTAGTCATCCATCCATGTTCTCGCTAAACGCTCGGCTCTTTGGCAGCCAGGGATGGATGGCAGGGCAGTGTGAAAGGGGTTGAGGCGGACGGGGAACCCTGGGGGAATCAGACAGTCTGTACACTGTGACTGACAGTTAGCCGTGTGATGAGATACCATCAGCGTTGTCGTCTGGCTCCAGCCGCTCATCCCTTTTGGCTCCCGGGTTCAGGGCTTGAGCGGCGGCGTGTGACGCGGGATGCTTCGGCTTCTGTCCGCTTATCTGCAGTTGTTCCAGAAGGGTGATGACTGACCGGCAGGGGGTGGTGTGCGGTGCAGGTGGCTCTGTGGTTTAGTCCTGTGTGCCTCACACGTTGAACGTACTGTGTAAATGGTCGCTGCCCCCCCCCCCCCCCCCCTCCCCCACCTCATTACACTGTGGTGGTTCAGTATAGTGTCTCAGATATTGAACGTACTGTGTAAATGGTCGCTGAAATTCCATACCTCATTACACTGTGGTGGTTCAGTATAGTGTCTCAGATATTGAACTGTACTGTGTAAATGGTCGCTGTCCCCCCCCCCCCCCCCCCCCCACCCCCCACCTCATTACACTGTAGTGGTTCAGTATAGTGTCTCAGATATTGTAAAACGTACTGTATAAATGGTCGCTGCCCGCCCCCCCTCCCCCCCCCCACCTCATTACACTGTCAGTAATGGTTCAGTATAGTGTCTCAGGCATTGAACGTACGGTGTAAATGGTGTTGCTGCCCCCACCCCCCCCCCCCCCCCCCCTTACCTTATTAGATATCCCTTTTACCTTCCTGTGGCTCTCCCTGTTCTGTCCCTGCCTCCCTATCCTGCTCTTTTCAGGGCTTCCTAACGAGAGAGAGAGAGAGAGAGAGAGAGAGAGAGAGAGAGAGAGAGAGAGAGAGAGAGAGAGAGAGAGATGCTGTCAAAATGGCGGAAATCGATCGGCTGATTGGTTTATTTATAAATAGTCTTTGTCATATGATTATGACGTTTGACTCTTAAAAAGACTGAATTTGTGACTCTTTTAAGAAAAAGCAACTGGATTTGAATGATAGTGTGCGTGCATCAGATAAT
>JADBJO010015416.1:27500-32500 GCA_016801955.1 Conus betulinus
CGAAGATGTCCACATTGAGACCAGAGTGAGAAGGGCCCACAGCAGCCCTGTGGTTAGGACCCATCGAGTTCAGCCACGAAGATGTGCACATTGTCACCAGAGTGAGAAGGACCATGACAGTCCGGGTTCGAGTTCAGCCACGATGATGTGCACATTGTCACCAGAGTGAGAAGGGCCCATGGCAGTCCTGTGGTTAGGGACCCATCGAGTTCAGCCACGATGATGTGCACATTGTCACCAGAGTGACAAGGGCCCACAGCAGTCCTGTGGTGAAGACTGTTCATCCGTGTCTGTCTGTAAACTGAGAGCAGTGGTTTGTCTGGCAGTATGTGAAGTCTGTCTCTCCAGACTGCACTTTGTGCGGGATGTTAGATTTTCCGGGATTGTTACGGAGCACTCGTGGACTTCACGACCTTTGGTCAACATTTGGGAAAAGGGACATCAGACCACATGCCGCTGGCCTGATTTTCTCATGCAAAGGACACATGTCTGGCTGATCCTTTGAACTTGTATTAAACCTTTTTTCTGTGTGTCTTTCTTTTGATATCTTCGTTGTGTTTAAATGTAGCCTTGTTGAACTTTAAACGAGTGGTAGCCTGGGTGGTGATAATGTGTATAACGGTTGGGCTGTTGTGCCTGAACCAGGCAATAACTGTCATGCGTGGGAACGGTTTGGGTGTTGTGTGTTTACACTGGTGGCTTAATGTGCCCAGGAGATGGTGAGGGGTGTGGGGTGAAGAACCTTGCCGTCTCTTCGATGACTGGGCATTCTGTAGCCAGTGTGTATTTGGATGCAGCCACTTAAGTTGGAGATGGGGTTAACTGTGGGGTCAGCTGGGAACAGACCGTCGTAATTCTGTGTGTACAATTCTCCCGTGATCGCTTTATCGCCATCTATCAAGGACATGATGGCGGTGATTGCGGCTCCATTCTCCCACCCCATCCGTCCTTTTTTTTTTTTTTTCTTCTATCAACGCGTATTTTCTGTCGGTGTGTTTTTACGTGCATCAAAAGTATGTGTTCCTTAGTGACTGTGGAAAGGTGGCGTGCCTGAACGTATGTGTGTGTGTGTGTGTGTGTGTGTGTGTGTGTGTGTGTGTGTGTGTGTGTGTGTGTGTGTGTATCCGTGCGCGTGCGTGCGTGCGTGCGTGCGTGCGCGCGCGCGCGCGCGCGCACGTGCATGTGTGTGTGTGTGTGTGTGTAGTGTTTCTATGTATGTGTGTGCGCGCCTCTCTCTCTGCCTCTGTGAGTGTGTGTGTGTGTGTGTGTGTGTGTGTGTGTGTGTGTTGTGTGTGTGTGTGTGTGTGTGTGTGTGCACGTGGGCGAGTACGTTATTGTTGTACGTGTAAAATGAAAATGACGTAAGGTCATGCATTATGATAGACAGGCTATCCCAGATGTTTCATGAGAAAAGCCGTAGAAAGCAAGTTCAGCTTCTTTTCTATTTCTTCCATCATTCCGTGGGGGAGTGGTGGGGACAACACACAGGAGAACTGTTTTACCGGTTACATCAGTTCTGTGGGTTGTGAGACAAGGCTGGGGTCGTAAGTTATTACTGATCATTCTATGGAACTCTGACAGGAAAAGCGCATGCAGAATGTGATCATGCATGGGGGAATTCTGTAACCTGTTCAGCTTGGATTGATCGCCTCATTATGAAATTCGTACTAGGAGAAAAATAGAAACCATTCTTGAAATTGTATTGCGTTTTGTATGAGACTAGTTACGTTCATTTTGAAAGCTTGCTCTGACTGAATGTTGTTTGGGTGGTTGCTTTTGCTTGCTTGTTTTGTTTTATACAT
The DNA here is from genome assembly GCA_016801955.1 of Conus betulinus. Lineage (NCBI taxonomy): Eukaryota > Metazoa > Mollusca > Gastropoda > Neogastropoda > Conidae > Conus > Conus betulinus. Next base: position 29,303 of record JADBJO010015416.1, read on the forward strand.
TGCTAGTCTGGTATCAGCATGAAGAATTGGGGACTGTTCAAAATGATTTTAGAACGGCTAGAAAGCACACAGATTGCGGAGAGTTATTTCGTGGTGAATACAGAGGAAATGGGAACAGATAAAATCATTTTACCCAGAACATGAATTACACTCATTGGAGAAGTGTTTATTGTTCAGTTAAACCAATGAATCGTTATGAGTGGTTCATTCATTCATTCATTCATTCATTTCATTCATTCATTTTTTTTTTATGAAGACGATGAGATTGTTGACATTATTTTTTTGCCCACTCTATTATTGAGGAGTCACACAACCAGAGCAAAGGGACTTGATATTAAGTTCAAAGTGGTCTTTTCAAGCATTAAGTTAATGTCGCGATTGTACTCGAGGGAGGAATACAAACAGATAATGGAAACGTGTGTGTGTCTGTCTTTCGTGTCCGCATCCTCCCACTAGGAGGAAATGTTGCAGCTCCGCCAGTGATGATAATGATCACGTACGACCTCCAGGATGCTTATGGACAACGGATACTGACTGCTGCGTCTTTGCTTAGAGCAAACAGACTTGACGGAGGCAGACATCGATCCGCCCTCTCAGCCATCAACGGCCATAACCACGGGGATCGTCGCCAGTTCTGTTGTCCCTGGTTAGTCTGGCGATGCTGGCAATACCTCCCATGGCTTGGATTTCCCTGAAGCATATCATGGCGCCACTCCTAGTGTCAGTGGTTTCAAGTCCCATGAAGACATTGTCTGTCTCGTCCCCTGTGACGAATTGTTATAAAGGCAAAGCGATTTGACGACTTGCCTCTGGGTAACATGGGTATGAGCTTTTCCACAGACTTTTTCTTTTTTTTTTTTTTTTTTTTTTTTTTTTTTTTTTTTTGCTGCCGCACCTTCTGTGCCACCTCAGTGGCATTGCACCCACGCCGCTCTTTCCACAGACTTTTTTTTTTTTGCTACCGAGAGCTTAGGACGGAAGAATGAAAGTAGCGTACAAGCTGCTGAACCGACTGACTTTTCGTCGTAAGTTCAGGTGAGAGGACGTTTTATTTCATTTACAGACGATCTTTCATCAGTTTCGCTGTTTTCCAGGATTGCTGCTTGTCTTTTATTGTAGCCTCAAGAGCGATCTGTGTATCCGTGTGGTTTTTGAACAGTTGTTTCTAAGTGCAAAGAAGTCAGTCTGATTTATTTGCTGCTTTCATGCAGGTTTCGTCTGGCTTATGCACCATCAGTAATGAAAGTCTATACTCTTAGATAACTGTATTTGGAAGATTAGTTCTATGTGTGGTAAGCAATTGATTTGGTCTGCGGCTTTGTTGGAATTGCATTCATTGATCTTGCCTTGATAGGAGGTAATAAGGGAAGTGATGCAACATTTGCTTTGAATTATGATTCTGCACCTTTCGCTTGAAAACTTCGTTTAACATAGGTTTTAGGAGAAACAGTTCACAATAAATGGAATGGACTCCATTCTTGGAATCTGTCAGTTCGTTGATGTTGGCAAGTTATGGGCAAGTTTATGTTGGCATGTACAACCTTTATGGTTCTGTGATGTTGGCATGTATGTTGTTATTGGTACAACCTTTATGGTCTTTATCTTGTGGTGACTTCTGCATACAGAGCGTGACAGGAGAGAATTGCCCATATATGCGGTTCAGCCACATTTCATTCTGCAAAGTATATGTCCAACAAACATCAACGTTGAAGTTCACCATGGATTCATATGCGCGCGCGCGCACGCACACACACACACACACACACACACACACACACACACACACACACACACACACACACACACACACACACGCGCACATATACACACATGCATACACACGCGCGCATGCACGCACACACACGCACTATCCGTCTTTTTGTCTGTCTGACTGTCTGTCAATCTCACCTCTTCTTTCTCTTTTCTCTCTCTGTTTGTCTGTCTCCATAGAAAGAGAGAGGGCTATAGAAAGATCGATAGTTAGATTGACAGAGAGATAGATGCATACATGCAGGGAGAGAGAGAGAGAGAGAGAGAGAGAGAGAGAGAGAGAGAGAGAGAGAGAGAGAGAGAGAGAGAGAACTCTAAAATAACATAGTCATTGATTTAGTTTTTTTTTCTTTCCTTTGTGCTAATTGTTGCAATTGTTTTATTCCCTTTTTGTTTTTTTGCTTTCGTTTGTTTGTGTACAGTCCGCTTAATCTTCGCTATCGTTGTTGCTTGTTTTTACCAGAGCTCCAAACAACAAAAACAATCAAACAAAACAAAAAAAAAAAAAAACTTTCACCAATCACGTACTGTCCCCCCCCACCCCCCCCCCCCCCCCCCCCCCCCCCCCATCCCTCTCACTCCTTCTACCGTCCTTACCCCCTCCTGTCTCCTTCCTTGCATGCACGCCTCTGAACAGAAACAGATCGGTTGCACGCTTTTGCGCGGGATGTTCAGCCTGCAGGAAGATGGCGGTGTACCCACCTCTGGCACTGCTGGTTTCCCTGTGTTGATATTTAACCATATAATAAACATGTAGTGTTTTTTTCGTGGTCCAAAGGCAGGTGGGGCCGAGAGCCGCCTGGGTCCAGTTGGGGTGCAGGGGCAGACAATGCCTCAGTGAGGGATGGGACGGGATGGAGAGGAGGGGCAGACACATGGAAAATAATGGACATAGCTGATTTTCTTTTTTTCTTCCCCCCCCCCCCCCCCCCTTTTTTTTCCTTTCCTCTTCTTCTTTTTTTTTTTTTTTCCTTGCTCCACTAGAGATCTACGCTTCAAAGTGGTACAGAATCTGTTCACTGGATAAGTGTGTTTAAAACTGTCCATGTGCGTGTAACACTCCCCTCCCCAGTACATCGCAACACACACCACACACACCCACACACGCACGCACGCACGCACACACACGCACGCACGCACGCACGCACGCACGCACACACACGCACGCACACACACACACAACACACACACACACACAACACAACACACACACACAAAAACACAAACACGCCCGCACGCCCCCCCCACCCCCCCTTTCCTTCCTCTTTGCGCATCTGCTATCAGACAACTTTGACCACACTTGATTAGCTTATTCCACTTTACAACAAACCTCCGCTCTTCGGGTTTCATTCCATGCGTAGCCCCCCCCCCCTGCAGGCCCCTTGGCGAGATTTGATTTCATTCCATGCATAGCCGGTACCCCATGCA
>JADBJO010015416.1:37500-42500 GCA_016801955.1 Conus betulinus
CGTGTAAGTCTCGACACTCTAAAAATATGTTTCACTGTGAGCGGTACATGACATGGAATACACCACGGAGCTTCTCCACCTTTTAAAAGATAAGAATGGGTGTAAAAGGAGTGGCCTGTATGCAAACGACACAAAACAGTTTTTTTTTTCTTTACGGCCGCCTCGGGAACATGGTAAAAACTCTATCAGGTTTGGACGGATTTTAGATAGTTTGTAATCCGTCTGCGAGTTCCTTTCCTCTTGCCAGAGGTCTTTGGCATAAACCTGGATTTTAGGTTTCAGATCAGTGTGAGGGATAGAGACATTCCGCTCAACTCTTTCTTTGTAGCACTCTTGGCAAGTTGATCAACCACTTCGTTGCCTCGAATGCCCACATGGCTGGGAACCCACGCAAGCACTATGTTATACCCAGTTGATTTCAGAGAGGTGTACGTTTGAATAACTTCAGCACTGGAGGGTGCTGGAGGTTACAGCCGGAAATGGCATCCCATGCAGAAACGGACTCCGACCAATGGTTGAATCTTTATGTTTGGATTTAGAGACCATTTCAAGAGCCAGGAGCAAAGTTGTCAACCTAGCAGTGGACAGAGAGAGAGAGAGAGAGAGAGAGAGAGAGAGAGAGAGCGTCTAAACGCACGGACAGCCAGGGATGGAGGGGAGAGGAGGACGAAGCCAGCACACTGTTTAACCATCACAGTGCTTCGTCAGGAAACCACTTCAGTATTGGCCAACCCGCTACTCTCTGCGCTCCGCTGCACCACCTCTGTGCGCTATCGCGTTTCGTCTAATCACATTCCGCCGAATCACGTTTCACCGAATCACGTTTCGCCTAATTCCTTGCGTCTTCTTTCCTACACGTTCACCGCAATCCACGCAGAATCACACATAAAATCAAGTTTTTTTTTAAAAAGCGATTAGTCGTATAAAAAATATCTTGTGGGATTGACTTACAGTTGAAAACATTCGTTTTTGCGTGAAGCAGACGACGAAGACGACGACGTCGTCGTGTCGAAGAAGAAGAAGAAGAAGAAGAAGAAGAAGAAATGATGATGATGATGATGGTGACGATGACGATAAAGATGATGATGATGATGAAGATGATGATGATGATGATGATGATGATGATGATGATGATGAGGAGGAGGAGGAGGAGGAGGAGGAGGAAGAAGAAGAGGAGGAGGATAATGCGACAACAACGACCATGCTCAGAAATTCACAGCGTACGCACGTGCCTAAAAGAAATTCAAAGACAGTGCTGTCCTGCCCGTCAAAGGAAGCTATCAGTCATCCTCTCCGGCCACTCACTGGTTCTGGAAGTAGGCCTGGTCTGCCACAGGCAACCTCGCTCCTGCTTCGCTCTGCCCTCTCCACTTCGCAGTTCCCATGCCACATTTGAAGATGTCTGGGTCCACAGGTAACGCAATTCGTTATGAAACTGGTGCCAGGATTGCCGAGAAACTGTGTCACTACGCCTGCTTGTTGCTGGTGCTGCTTCGACGTCTTTCATGAAATTCTGCTCGTAAAGTCGTCGTCAGTCAGTTACCAGCAAAAGAAGTGTATTTTATTGATTCCTGATCAATGTGCTCTGAGATCGTGAAAGTTGAGACAAAAACACTGCTTGGATGAATCGAGTGGAAAAGGTTCGGGTGATCTGTTGCACGTGGGATTTTTAGAGCCGTGGGAAGGGGAACACTCGCGATTATGCACCAGAACAAAGGATTTGGCGAAACCTGGTTGGGGAAAACGTTATGCACCCCTTCGGCTAGCCTCTACGGACTTAGTACATCCGCACTGGGCTTGCTTTCCTGTTATAGTATGTCAGTGACTTATTGGCTGATTTTGTTTCTTTCATTCATTTGCTTGTTGGTTCGTTTACAAATAACATCAAACAGGGAACAGAGACACACGACGAAGAAAGCATCGCTGGTATTCAGAAAGCATTCCCTGGCTCTGCCAGTTACAAAGGAGACAAAATCAGACGAGAAGAGTATAGTCACCAACCAGTACATTACCAAACAGGATTTCTTTAGGTGTGTTGTACCTTCACGTTCAATTCTGGGCCAGTCTGAGGAAAGTGGACAGCCGGAACGCGTGTTAGAAAGATCAAAGGCAAAAACAAAAGACAGACCCCCCCCCCCCCCCCCCCCCCCCCCCCCTTCTCAAAAGGAAAGTCTATATACTCGTCTTTGACTACAATTCAAGCATTGCTTCTATTTATGACGATGGATCTTTCTCATGCACGTGACTGTGAATTTCTAGCCCCTGACAGTAAATTGTAGTGAAGTCTTGACGGACGCTAGGGTAGCCGCAGATCTCTACAGCCTTGTCTGCTCTGTCATGCCAGAAAATAGAGTAGAGGTATTAATCACCAAACCAGTCCTGGAACCATTCACATGTAGTCAAGTGCAAAAGAGTTGCAGTGAGGTAGAGTCTGTATTTGTATGAACAAACCACTGGATGCATGTTACGGGTTTTCGTTTTTTCTTCTTCTTCGTCTCGTTGATGTTTGTTGTTGTTGTTGTTGTTCTTCTTCTTCTTCTTCTTCTTTGAGCTCCGAGTCCTAGACCCTTTTTAAGCGAAAAAAAAAAAGATAATAAAAAGGCTGTTGGCATGTGTACAGTAAGGAAACGGAAGAAAGGTGACACTCCCCATAAAGGCACGCGAATCGTTCGCGCTCTAATGCCGTCTCCGCATAATGGAACGTATGTTTTTTTTTTTTTGCGTCGGCGTTGTGTGTGTGTGTGTGTGTGTGTGTGTGTGTGTGTGTGTGTGTGTGTGTGTGATCTTTCGTTTTCTCTTTAACAGTTTCTGCACCCAAGAGACCTTGAAACCACTCGTACATACTGACACTACAACAGACGAGCGTTAAGTCTGTAAAAATGAAGACGAACGTGAAGATCCGACCGTATCCTGTTTGGTATCGTGGTGAGAGACAGACTAACGAACAGGCAGAATGAAGAGGTCACCTCAGTGTTACAGGGTGCAGGCCCGTGGGAAGAGGCTGGGGGTTAAATGATGCAACATAACGACAGACACACATGGGCAACTCATCTGCAGATGATAGGAATGTAACACCGTGACAACTCATATCAGTCATAACAGAAAGAGAACAGTAACATTCATCCGTTTAAAAAAATGTTTTAATAGCTTTTCGATCCGCTACTTCTTACCTATTTCTCAAAGCTGAAGTCATACGTTTTTGGCTTCTTTTTTTTTTTTAAAGCAAACATCCTTGACTAGAACAATGAAAATATTATCATTCCTGTACAGGGTTTTTTTTTAAAACAAACATGCTGGACTAGAAAAATGCAGACTTTCTCATTCCAGTACAGCGTGGCAACGTTTGATAATCTGACTCCGGAGATACCATGGAACAATTCAAACAATTTGATCTTGTTTGGATGGTGCTGGATCGATAAGCAAACCCCTCTGCCTGCAGCGCTTCGCCTTCGCGGAATGTACACTCTTGGAATCGTCAGAGGCGTTGCTAGGTGAGAGCTTTTCTATAGTATAGCAACCCCACCTCTGCTAGCTAGTCACGAAGGCACAGTACGCAAGGGTTTACAGACGGACAACCTCACAAATGAATGAAGTGAAAAACAAAAAAGAAAAGATTTGGTATGAGGGCCTCGGGGGCAAGATTTGATCCCCTTCTACACATTTACCCCCGACGTGCAGTGCATGAATAGAGAATGTGGAGTAAAACCCCGACACAGAACGCCGCTGTGCATAAGGCGTGATCGCTCCATATCACACCGTGGCTGTGTTATTTCGTTCTGCGAACACGTGACTCTTCAGTCTTACGATGGTGGGTTGGCAATGACGGTGGGAAGCAGCTTGAAGACTTGCAACAATCATCCCAGGAGATGTGTCCTTGTGCTGCTTTTTTGCGCTCTGCGTTGTCATTTCTGCTGGACGATTCGGTATCGTAAGCAGTGTTCGTTTGGAGTGACGGGTGTGTGTTTATTTCATCGTGGAAACAAGAGTTACCCTACCTTATATTTTATTTTTTAAAACTTGTTTATTGTTCCCTACCTCAATTAAGATTTCCGTTGCAACAACATTTCAAAACCAGCTACAACAAAGAAAAAAAAAATTCAAAGCCTACAAAAATATCAGCCAGAAACAGCTTCAAAACCTACAAGAAGCAGCTTCAGAAGTTACAAGAAGCAGTTCTAAAACCTGCAAGCAGCAGCTTCAGAATCTGCAAGAACCAGCTTCAAAATCTACAAGAAACCGCCAAGAACAGATTCAAAACCTGCAAGAAATAGAGATTGAAAGCCAGCTAAACACCAGCTTCAAAACTTCAAAACAACCTTAAAGCGTGTAAGAAGCAGCGTCAAAAGCTGCAAGAAACAGCTCCAAAGCATGCAAGTAAAAGCTTCAAAACCTACAAGAAACGGCTTCTAAAAAAGAACTTTATAACTTGAAAAAAAAAAAAAAAAAAACAACTACAGATGAAAAAAAAAAAAAAGAAACCCAGTTGTAAAACATCAAAACATCGTTAAAACATGCCCCGAACCAAATAACAAGAATCCGCAAACCAACATCAGAACCTGAGAAGAATAATGCAAAACATATGAAAAAGAAAAACGCTTCAAAAGCTGCAAAAACCCTTCAAACACCTGCAGAAGAAAAATTTGGTTCGAAATCTGAAATAAAACTTCAAAATGTGCAGGAAACAATATCAAATCCTACAAGAAACAGCTTCAGAAATGGGAAGAAACAGTGTCAAAGCCTGAAGAAACCACCAAAACCTGCGGCAAACAGCTTCAAAACCCACCAGAAACGCGTCCAAAGCCTGCAAAAACAGCTTCAAAAACTACAATAAACAGCTTTAAAATCTACACGGAGCACATTCAAATCCTGCCAAAAAACAGCCTCAAAACTGAAGAAAACCCCAAACACGGAAAAAGAAGGGCTTGAAAACTTGCAACGCAGCGTTAAAATAGACAGCTTCCTTCCAACAACAGCTTCAAAACATGAAATTGAAACATTGA
>JADBJO010015417.1:0-10000 GCA_016801955.1 Conus betulinus
TCACCTATATTCGTGTCCCAGGCTAACCAAAATATACTGATCTGACCTCGTAACACCCCTCCTGTCTTGAACGAAACATTTTTTCTGCAAGCAGCAGAGTTGTGGATACTTTGTTTCTTCATTCATCAAGTGTCATCTGACTTATCAGACTGTTGCGGTGTGTCTGACAGTGTCTTTAAGATCAAAGAAAAAAGGATGGGGAGGAAGCGGTGGTGCGGGGGAGACAGGTACGGAGAGGCGATTGGTCGGATCTTTCGACAGTTCAACATTATTGTTGTAAGACTGTTGTCTTGTTCGTCTTTGGCAGAGGTGTGTGGGAGAGAGGGGTGGGTAGTGATGGGGATAAGTCGGTATCTGTGAAAGTTTGTGTGTGTGTTGGGTGTTTGTGTTTGTGTGGTGTTTGGTTGTCTGATATCGTTATTGTATGGTTTATGAGGTTTGTCCACCTCTTCAGTGTACAGGAGAGGTCTAACCGTTGAAGATGGAAAGGGGATGGAAAAGCTAGTGGAAATAGAAGTAGGATTTTTTTTTATCATCGTTAGTTTAGCTTTATTGTTCATGCCTGTTTTTACGTGTTTTCAGGTCTATAGAAGAGAGGCAGGTGTGAGGGGCCAGGCGGAGGAGGGGGAGGGGGAGCAGGTGGACAGGTGTTTACTGACGTATTTAACAGTGAAGTGTGCAAAGGAATTCTGTCGGGTGGGAAGGTCTTATAGTGAGGGGTTGAACTGTACTCGTGAAGATGATCATTTGGAATGTTCAGAAGTCAATCAGCTGGGATCTTTCCTGACAGGTTCAACTGTATTGGAGTGGGATTGATTACTTTCAGGCGTTTAGAGCGGGGGAGCAGATAAGAGAGATGTACCTTGATAAGAAGATGATAATCTGTTTGAGGTGTGTAACGGCCATGGTCTTTTCTGCCATATTTCAGTGTATGATGGGTTGTATGGTGGCTCTGTGGTGATGGTGGCTCTATGGAGTGATGGTGGCTTTACAGTGTGATTATGGCTCTTGGGAGATGGTGGCTTTACAGGTGATTATGGCTCTAGGAGTGATGGTGGCTTTACAGGTGATTATGGCTCTATGGGTGATGGTGGCTTTACAGGTGATTATGGCTCTATGAGTGATGGTGGCTTTACAGGTGATTATGGCTCTATGATTGATGGTGGCTTTACAGGTGATTATGGCTCTATGAGTGATGGTGGCTTTATAGGTGATTGTGGCTCGATGAGTGATGGTGGCTTTACAGGTAATTGTGGCTCTATGAGTGATGGTGGCTTTACAGGTGATTGTTGCTCTATGGGTGATGGTGGCTTTACAGGTAATTGTGGCTCTATGAGTGATGGTGGCTTTACAGGTAATTGTGGCTCTATGAGTGATGGTGGCTTTACAGGTGATTGTGGCTCTATGGGTGATGGTGGCTTTACAGGTGATCGTGGCTCTATAGCTGATAGTGGCTCTATGGGTGATGGTGGCTTATTGGTGATTGTGGCTCTATGGGTGATGGTGGCTCTGTGGGGTGATGGTGGCTTTATAGGTGATGGTGGCTCTATGAGTGATGGTGGCTTTATAGGTGATGGTGGCTTTAGAGGTGGATGGTGGCTCTGTGGGTGATGGTGGCTCTATGGGTGATGGGGCTCTGTGGGTGATGGTGGCTTTATGAGGTGATGGTGGCTCTGTGGCTGATGGTGATGGCTCTATGGGTGATGGTGGATTTATAGGTGATGGTGGATTTATGGTGATGGTGGCTTGATAGGTGAGGATGCTCTATGGGGTGATGTGGCTCTGTGGTGCTGGTGCGCTTATATAGGTGATGGTGGATTTATGGGTGATGGTGGCTTTATAGGTGATGGTGGCTCTGTGGTGATGGTGGCTTTATAAGTGATAAGTGGGGTGGCTCTATGGGTGATGGTGGCTGTATGGGTTATGGTGGCTCTGTAGTGTGGGTGGTATCATGGGTGATGGTGGCTCTCTGTTTCAGCTTTTGCCGTGCGGTACTCACCAAACGTTACCTCGGGGACTACGACGCCAATAAAGGTAAAAACTGCTGTCAAGTTTTCTGTGTCTGTCAGTCCGTTTGCCTGTCTGTTAGTCTTGTCTGTTCGGCTGTTTGTCTCTTCTCTGTATGCCTGTGATCTTGTGTGTGTGTCGTGTGTGTGTGTGTGTGTGTGTGTGTGTGTGGTGTGTGTGTGTGTGTGTTTGTGTGAGAGAGAGAGAGAGAGAGAGAGATAGAGAGAGAGAGTTCTCTGCAGGAAATATACACACCCACACACACCACACACACACACACCACACACACACACACACACACACACCACACCCACACACACCACACACTCAGTAAACTCGCTCTCGTCACACTCTGTCGCTTTTTCTCTCTCTCTCTCGTCTCTCTCTCTTCTCTCTCTCTCCTCTCTCTCTCGCTCCCTCTCCTCCCCTCTCGCCTCTCTCTCCTCCTCTCTCTCCTCACTCTCTCCCCCTCTCTCTCTCTCGTCTCATCGTTCGCTCTCCTCCTCGCTCTCTCGTCCTCTCACCCCTGTCTGTCTCATCGTTCGCTCTCCCGGTCATCTGTCCTTTCTATTTCGTCTTTTCTGTCCGTCTGTCTGTCTGTCTGTTTTTTCTGTCTGTCCTGTCTGTCTGTCTCTCCTCTCTCTCTCCTCTCCTCTCCTCACACACACACACACACACACAACACACACCACACACACACACACCACAGAATTTCGAGAGGAAATGGAAACAATACGGTTTTAAAGCATGCTAAGTTTTTGTTGTTGTTGTTGTTGTTGTTTTAGACGTCAATAGCCACGACGAGCAGGTTAGCCTCATTGCGTGTCGATGCTCGTGACATTTGACTCTCGCTGCAGAATTCCACTTTTCTTGGAGAATTTAAAACGTGAATAACCGAGGAAGCTATTTGTTATCAGCTCTTCCCACTAGATCTAAATCGCTGACTTTCTTCGCTGCAGTGCCATTGTGTCTTAATAGTGGCATAAGCTGCGAACAAATCATTCCGAAATTCATATTGAGCGAAAGATCGTGGGGCTAACTGTTTGATATCCTCTGCGATCACTGTTTACTTTTTTTTTTTCGGATTGTGCGACCTCGATAGAGTTTCGCGTCGTGCAACATGCGAGGATCGAAACAAGCGTTAGCGCTGATTTGTCTCGCTCCTCTCGCGTGGCAATTTGTTAATGGGGGAAATCACAGTCGTGTTACTATTGGGAAGAAATCGTGGCCCATCAGAAAATAGGCCCAGCCTCCATTTGGTCGTCAAAAGCTTTCGTTCTTTGGCTTCTCTTTTCGACAGTCCATAGATCACAGACCGTTGTGTCTAAACTCACTCTTGTTTTCTCGCGAAGTCCCACACCGGCACTCCTGAAGTTCTAACGCCATGTTTGATAAATAAAGACCGCCACAGACAAGCGTTGCGTTTTACTTCAGTTATATTCCCTAAATCAGATAATTCCATCCAGCGCAAAACCCACCTTCAGTGCCAATACTTTGCTCAGTTGATAGCGCTAAACCTTTCCGTCCCAGAGCTGAAGACTTCAGACGGTACAAAATGGTCAGCTTGCTTCTGAACGTAAAGCCATTGCAGAAAGTCGAATCCAAGGTCCAGAGGCAAATGAGCCGACGACACCAGCAACGTTTCAAAACGGACAATCGGTAGAGGTGGTGGGTGTACATGCCACAGACATAATCAAACAGTCCAGAGCCCAAGGCTGTAAACGGCCGGGTCAATCTGCTAGTATTAGCAAAACGTCCAAACGGGTGCGCTGGGGGGTCCCGGGGGACCCAGCTTTCAAAAACAGACTCCTCTGCTGTCAGCTCGTTTGCTTTGCAGGAATTAGTCTGTTGTGAGTTCTGGGAACAGACAGGGTGTGATTTGATTTGGATTAAAGAAGAGAAAAAGAAAGAAAGGAAAGAAAAAACGGAGAAAGAAGAAAGAAGCTGGAAGAGATAAATAATAAAGAAAGAGAACCCTTGATGTGACAGAAAGCAAGCAAAGCAAAGCAAACAAGAAAACAACGGGTGTTGTAAATTTTGAAAGACAAACTACTTTCAATACTGTGAGCAAATGGATACAAATTATTTTTTTTTTTCATGAATGAACGAAAAGCGAAAGAAAGACACTCAACAGACGAATGGAATGACGAAAAGGCGAAAATGAAAGACAGACTAACAGACCGAGAACAAACCTGCGGAGGTGGCTGGGGGGGGCGGGTGGGGGGGGGGGGGGGGGGGTGGTGAGTGGGGAACTATGAATGAATGAATGAAGAACACAACTACAGTACATCTATAAACAATCTGTACGTGAATAAAAGAAGGAACGACAAACATTAGGCGTTGTGTATCCTCTGGAACGCACCCCCACACTCTCTCTCGCTATCTCTCCTCTCCCTCGTCTCTACCTCGGCTCTCTCCTCCTCTCCTCTCTCCCTCGCTCTCTCTCGGCTGGACTCCGCTGACTTGAACAACTTACCTCACCCCCCCCCTCCTCTCCTTCTCGCTCTCCCTCTAGTGACTGTATTGAAGAGAGAGAATTAATACCACAAGCAACACTCCTCCAACAGTCCGTCTTACCCTCTGTTAAGAAACCAGTGAGTGCCCCCCCCTATGAGAAGATAGAGAGACAGGATACAGACAAAGAAACATACGACCAAATGTTTGAGTGACGTACAGAGACAAGAAATGACGCTCTGCTGCGGACTAGCTTGGCGTTCGCGCTTAAACCGTCTATTAACCTAACCCAAGCGCGTATATAATATATATATATATATATCTATCTATCTATCTATCTATCTATATATATCTATCTATCTATCTACTATCTATCTATATATATATATATGTGTGTGTGTGTGTGTGTGTGTGTGTGTTTGTGCGTGCGTGCGTGCGTGCGTGTGCTTGTGTTCGTGCCGCGCGCGCGCAACGGCGTGTTTGCATATAATGTATCCATACATACTGCGTGGTGTGCAACGCTCAAGTATATATTAGAAGCGTTTTTGCCGTACGTGCCGTGTGAACGTAGGTCTGCTGTCCCATGTTCTAGTTTTTCTTTCATCTTTTCTTTTCTTTTTTTCCTTTTCTTCTTCTTCAAACTTCTTTCTTTCTTCTTCTTTTTCTTTTTTTTATTTCTTCTTCTCCCCTTCCTTCTTCTTCTTCTTCTTCTCACTCACTCAACGCTCTCTCTCCCTCCCACCCTCTCTCATTCATGAAGGGGCACAAAGGCCTGAATCAATAAAATTCATTCATTCATTCTTCTCACTCTCCTCCTCTCCTCTCTTCTCCTTCTCTCTACTCTCTCTCTCTCCTTCTCTCTCTCTCTCTCTCTCTCGTTCTCTCTCTCTCTCTTCGGCTTTCTGGCAGACAAAAGCAAAAAAAGATGAAAGCAAGTATTGAAACAAAGATACTGTCAAAACTCTCCCCTATTGTGAACAGCAAAACAATCTTCTGTTTTTTTTTTTTCTTTCTATTTTTTTTTCACTCGTATATAATAGTTTCGACAAAGAACGTATTGTCCAAACATTCACTTCGTTATGAATACGAACGGATTTTCTGTTTTTCTTACGTTGTTTTCGTTTTTTTCTTTACGTTTTTTTTTTTCTTTCTTTCTTTCGATACTTTTTTTTTTTTTTTTTTTTTTTCTTTCTTTTCTTTCTTCTATTTTTTTCCATCCAGTACCTTATTATACTGGTTTGTAAAGCAGGTGCGGGGCGAGGGGCGTTTGAGGAGGGGCGGTGCTGGAAGTTTGGAGGAGACGGGTTGGGGGTGGTTGGGTGGTGATGGAGAAGGGGAGTTTAAGGCTGATGATTAAGCTGGAGTGTTTGTGAGTGATCTGTTTTTCTTTTGATTTTTTTTCAAGACAGAGTCGAAGAGGAAGCGCTGAAACCATTTATCATTCACCGTGTTTTTTCGTTTTCGTTTTGTTTTTGTGTGATGTCACTGCGGGGGGAGCGGGTATAATGGGGGATTTGTTACCCAGAATAGGGATCGGTGTTTGTTAAACAGGATATTATTTTTTCTCACCTGCCTGCCGCCGCGACTTAGTTAACGTTAACACTCCATGCCAGTTAGAAGAGAGAGAGGGGGATGGTGGTCTGTCGCGAAATGAGAGAAAGGAAGAGAGAGAGAGAGAGAGAGGAGACAGAGAAGAGAGAGATAGGAGAGAGAGAGAGTCAAGACCTCAAGATATTTATTTCAGAAAGGCCATTGGCCCATTGTGAAGGTACTTTACATCTTACACACCCAAACAGGTAAATAAACAAAATTGCTTCAGATTAAACTATTATGAGTATAATAACAACGAAATGCACAACTAGGAGGTAAATGCTTTTCCTCAACCTTAAAATTCTTTAGCCCACAAAAGTGACCACAGCTCTTCATATGTGCATAACTGTGAGACTGATTAACACACCCAATCTCAACCATGCAGGGACGTCTACAATATTTTTGTGGCATAAGGTTCTGACTGATTTCTGCCAAAGCCCCCGGAGCAACAAAACAATAAATGCAAATTCATTTCATTTTCCTCTCCCTGCATGCACACATGGTGACAAATTAAAGAGAGAGAGAGAGAGAGAGAGAGAGAGAGCGAGAGAGAGAGATAGAGAGATAGGAGAGAGAGAGAGAATGTTGGCTTATAGCCCCCAGCCAAAACCGCAAAAAAAATGGCATATCAGGGCTCCTCTCTACTCTCCTCTCGTCTCTCTCTCTCTCTCTCCTCTCGCTCTCTCTCTGTGTGTTTGTGTGTGTGTTGTGTTTGTGGTGTGTGTGCGTGGCGGTTGCTTTGCAATTTTGTCTTTTCCTTGCTATGCATGTGTTTGTAAGTTTGTGGTGTGTTCGTGTGTGGGATGTGTGTGTTGGTGTTGGGGGTTTGTTGTATAAAGAGAGTGTTGAAGGAGAGAGAAGTGAGAATGTCAGACTGACCATCGTGCTAATTGGTGGGCCAGCGCGTGGCAGGTGTGTGGTGGTGTGGTTGTGGTGTTAAAAAAAAAAACAAAAAAAAAAAAAAAACTGTGTAGTGACATTAGGTGTGGTAATGTGTCTGTGCCACTGTCCTGGGGGGTAATTGGGGTGTGTTGGTGGTTAGGTGGGTGGCGGATGGAAAACGCACCATTTTCAGATTGTACCCCCCCCCCCTCCCTCCCCCGAGGAAATTCTGATTTCAAACAGATTGAAAAGGTTTCTGGAAATCATTTCTGATCATTCAAGACGTGTGTGAATATCTGGATGTCCGATCATCGGGCTGACACCGCAGCAGCGCACGGTCTCCTTCGTCAGGTGGCCTCCTGCCTGAGAAATGCCGGCCCTGAGACTGCGACAGGAGTGCCAAGCATCTCTCTCTCTCTCCTCTCTCTCCCCACCTCTCTCTCTCTCTCTCTCTCTCTCTCTCTCTCTCACACACACACACACACACACACACACACACACACACACACACAACACACACGCAATTACGCACGCACGCGCGCGCGCGCGCGCACCACACACACACACACAAACAAAGCGCGCGCGCGCGCGAGCACGCATGAACGCACGCTCAGATGCACGCATGCACACGCGCGCGAACACACACACGCTCGCACACTTTTACGCACGCACGCACACACACACTCACACTACAAACCACAGCACACTCAAACACACACGCACGCCTATCTATCTATCTGTCTATCAATCTGTCTATGTATGTATCTATCTATATATCTATCTGTCTGTCTGTCTCTCTGTCTGTCTGTCTGTCAATCTGTCTGTGTACCTATCTGTATGATAGTTATAAGTAAAGAAGACAAGAGTGAACGGAGAGACGACGAAGTTGAAACGGTCGAACTTGTGATCCAGGTTCTTTCCGTTGTAAAACTTTTCGATCTTCCATTCAAACCAGGTAAACGTCATCTCTACAGGTTTGGGATTCACACAGAAATATTCCCTTATGAGGGACATTCAACCATCGTCCCCTCCTCCCCCCACCCCACCCCCATGCACCAAAAATAGAAACGTCTTCTGCTTGGCGCGGAGAGCCATCGGCATTGTTGACTATTCAACACCCGTTCAATAGCGATGAAAGTGCAAAGACGAGCTCGGAAACCTCTGAGGAAACATATGCCGCTGCTGAGTACTTCAACTAGAGAGAGAGAGAGAGAGAGGGAGAGAGGAGAGTTGGAGGAGAGAGAGAGAGAGAGAGGAGAGGGGGGGGGGGCGCACACGCCACAATTAGGATTTGGCACCAAATCACTTATATATCACTACATAATCCATGTTAGCGTTTTGACGTGTAGCATACGTTTTAGTCAGAGACACTCCTCCCTCCCTCCCCCCCCCCCTTCCCCCGAATCATTGATTTGACTTTTTTGAAGGATTTCTGACGATGATTCACGATCTGGAAAACACATGAGCTACCCGGACCCCTTACCTGCCGTCAAGGAGGAAAACAAACCGAAGGTGTGCGGGTGGGACCCAGAGAAGTACGGTTTTTTTTTTTCTTGACGGCAGGTAAGGGATGGCGTATTTATACCGATGACATCATTCATAATCTAGAAACGCATGAGCTAACCCTCACCTGACGTCACATTTCAGGCCTTCGCAACTCAGGCGTGACCACATCTATGCGCCACGTGGTCCCCCCAGAATAGTCCCATTCCTTTCATTTGAATCTGTCTGCTCTGGCACCACTTGGCGTGTACCTTGATCGGCATGGCAAAGGGAAAAAAAAAAAAAAAAAAAAAAAAGGAAAATCAGCTTTCAGACACATTAGAAAATTATCAAAACAGTCTAATTGTGCTTGTCTATAAATACTCGACTTCTAAAGCAAAAAGCCTTGAAGCATTAGTTTTTTGGTGTGCAGCCGCGGACACACGAACGGGAAGTTAGTTCAAATTCTTGAGCCAGATTTTCTTCCTATACCTTTTCACGAGAGGCAAAGATGTTGAGGGAAAAAAAAAGCTTTAGCGGTGCCCTCTTACCCAGGGACCTGCTCTTATCCAACTTTACCTGTAAAAGAGCTTGGTGCACGAAGATTATGCTGTTTTTTTTTTTTCTTTGTTTCTGATAGGGCGAAATAGTGAACATGAGGCTAAAGTCTTGAAACCGGTTTCGTGCATAGGGCTTACAGGGACATAAAATTTTTGTTTTTAAGTCTTGATGTTAGCTTCAGAGAGAGAGAGAGAGAGAGAGGAGAGAGAGAGAGGAGAGAGAGAGAGAGAGAGAGAGAGAGAGAGAGAGAGAGAGAGAGATTTTAAATCCCCGAGGTAAAAGTTCGCTTAGAAATTGCCGTGAAGATCATGTTGGGAATGGTCAGAAGTTTAACCCGTGAGACTGTGCGTATGTGCGCGCGCGCGCGCGGCGCGCGCGCGCGCGATGTATGTGTGTGTGTGCGCGCGCGCGCGCGCGCGCGTGCTCGCGCGCGCGTGTGTGTATGTATGTGTGTGTGTACTTGTTTGCATATGTGTGTGTGTGCGTTTGTGTGCGTGCCTGCGCGTGCGATCGACTATGGTGCATGTGTCTCTATGAATATATATGTTTGTGTACTTGTGTAAGGCGCGAACTTGCTTGCGTGCAAAACCCCCAGAGTATAACAGACACAAAATCAGAAGAAACAAACCACAGCCCCTGTGTGCAAGGAATATACCAGAAGCCCCTCCACGCCCCACAATCCCTCCCCCCCCCTCCCCCCCCCCCCCCCCCCCCCCCCCCCCCCCCCCCCCCCCCCCCCCCCCCCCCTTAGGCCCTTCTACGCCCCCGTACCCCGCCCATGCCTCCTTCGCTACCCTATCCCCCCCCCCCCCCCCCACACACACACACACACACACCGCTCCCGCCTTACTCCCAGCGCACTACTTTTCTAAACCCATCAGCAGAGAAACTAATGCATTAGACAGGCCTCTTGATTTATATTGGGGGTTTTACGTCGATACCCGCTTCCAGTGGTTATTTATGTTCCGAGTTAAACCTTCATACCCTGTTCTAGTAGTGACTGGGGTGATTGTGGTAGCCATTC
>JADBJO010015417.1:12500-15000 GCA_016801955.1 Conus betulinus
AGAGAGAGAGAGACACCCAGCCAAACAGACAGACAAGACTGTGCGTGTGTAGAGAGAGAGAGAGAGAGGAGAGAGAGAGAGAGAGAGGAGAGAGAGAGAGAGAGAGAGAGAGAGAGAGAGAGAGGAGCAAGTGTTGGTAATCTCGAATGATTCGTTCCACTGAAGCAGAAGACATACTCTAGTGCTTTTTGTATGGTATGTTCCAAATTTCTCTTCTGTTTCTGCAAGCATCCCAAGGAGAAAAAAAAGGTCTGGAAATATATATATATATATAAGATCGAAGGAAAATCAACAATCGTTTTGTCCAGCACTTCCAGCTTGCGGACGCCCTGAGCACAGACAGACAAACCGTTCCAACTCTGTTTAGTCTCCTCCATCGAAAATCATTCTTTACCAAGTAACAAACCTACTGCCTTTAAGAAAAAACTAAAAGGTTGCTGCAACTTATTTGCCCAGTGCTAAAGACGAAAATCTGCCGTTTCTTTCAATGACCTGAAATCGCTTTTGTTTTGTTTTGTTTTTGTTTTCATTTTTTATTTATTTATATTTTTTTGAATTTTTTTTTAGACCTGGAAAGATTCTGTTCTTGCTCTCGGTTATATTCACCGTCTACTCTTTAAATAATTGAAATCATTGAAATCGGACTCGGCCTAATTTCTTAAAGTCTTAACACTCGTATTTGGTCCGTGGGAGTCTTTCCACCTTCACTAAACTGAACAAAAAACAAAAACAAAAAACAAACAAACAAACAACACACAACTAAAAAACCAGAAAACAAACAAACAAAAAAAAAGGGGGTTGCGAAGCACAGAACATTGTCCGGTAGCTCTGACTGGTGCCTTTCTAAACTGATCTCAAAGCCTTTGTCCAAGCATGATCTGAAAGCCCTTTGTCCAAGCATGATCTCAAAACCTTTGTCCAAGCATGATCTCAAAACCTTTGTCCAAGCATGATCTCAAAGTCTTTGTCCGAGCATGGTCTCAAAGCCTTTGTCCAAGCATGATCTTGAAACCTTTGTCCAACCATGATCTCAAAGCCTTTGTCCAAGCATGATCTCAAAGCCTTTGTCCAAGCATGATCTCAAAACCTTTGTCCAAGCATGATCTCAAAGTCTTTGTCCGAGCATGGTCTCAAAGCCTTTGTCCAAGCATGATCTTGAAACCTTTGTCCAAGCATGACCTCAAAGCCTTTGTTTCAAGCATGATCTCAAAGCCTTTGTCCAACATGATCTCAAAGCCTTTGTCCAAGCACTGGGCGTAGTCCGTCAGTCAGGACACCAGGACGTTCTTGTCCTCTCTGACTCCCTGTCTGCTTTGGGGGGGGCATTGCTGGTGGAAACCTCAATAGCCCAGAGCTCCTGATTCCTTTCTCCTTTCTTTCTCTTCTACCTCAACCCCTTCCTACTCTTCACCTCCTCCTCCTCCTTCTTCTTGTTTTCCTCCTTCTTCCTCTTATTCTTCCTTTTGTTCCTCTCCTCCTCTTCTTCTTCAAGATCCTCCTGTACCTTTTTCTTCTTCTCCTCCTTCTTCGTCTTCCTTTTTCTCTCCCCTCCTCCCTTCTTCTCCTTCTTCTGCTTCTCCTCCTCCTCCTCCTGCTCCTCCTTGTTCTTGTTCTTGTTCTTCTTGTTCTTGTTCTTGTTCTTTCTCCTCCTTCTCCTTCTCCTTTTCTTCTTCTTCTTCTTCTTCTTCTTCTTTCTTGTTCTTCTTCTTCTTCTTCTTTCTTCTTCTTCTTCTTCTTTCTTCTTCTTTCTTCTTCTTCTTCTTCTTCCTCCTCCTCCTCCTCCTCCTCCTCCTCCTCTCTCTCTTCTCTTCTCCTCCTCCTCACTCTAAACGTTCGTGGAATCTAATGGTTTCACCCAGATCGAAGATATAAGTGACTGTTCGTCATTTGTTTTCATTGTTTTGAATGTTGTTTGTCCTGCCTGAAGAAAAACCCCATGATCGAAACACGTAGTATCTTTTTTTTTTTTCTTCTTTTTTTTTTTTTTTAATTTGTTTTTCCACCGTTTTGCAGCGCAGTAATTCTGTTTGTTGCTTTTCATGGTTACAACGTTGTTGTCGCTGGGGTTGCCGATCCCGTTGGCATTCGGGGCAGTGAGATTGCCGAGCATCTAGCAAGGAACGCCTCAAATAAAATAAATGTTTGTCCACATCATCTATCCCGTACACGTCTTAAACACGCAGTTCATTGTGATGTCAAAGGCCTCTGGCTAGGGGATGGGGAACACAGACATGAAATTTTTCTTCTGATCCGCCCAACCTACAAATCTACAAGTCGATGGCGCAAACCTTGAAGAGTTACTACCATCTGCCATTCATGTTTGCTAACAATAGTTTTTGTGCCGATCGGTTTACATTCAGGCCAAAGTGGTTGCAAACCTTGTGTCTTTTAAAGGTGAGGACGCTGCGTGGTGCATATCATGTGGCGAACCACTCGCCACAAAACGTTGTTTTGTTATACAGTGGTGAGGCTTTTATGACGTGGGAGCGTGTTGATACGC
>JADBJO010015417.1:30000-35000 GCA_016801955.1 Conus betulinus
AGAGAGAGAGAGAGAGAGAGAGAGAGAGAGAGAGAGCGAGCTCTTTGCAGACACGAACAATGCAGAGACTAGCTGATATAAGGATTTTATTTCTATTCATTCTCGAGATTCTGTCTCCCGTGCCTGCGACCAAAAAACTCGTGCAACTGCTTGAAAAAAAAAGTAAAGGGCAGGGAGGGAGGAGAGGTGGTGGGGTGGGGGGGGGGGGGGATGTCAAGAAGTCCTGGAAATCCACTTTTACTCCGACTTGTGAAGGAAACGCTAACCTTATTTGTGTTGATGCTGAGGTTGATCTTAAACAGAAAGAAGCCGATTCAGACTCTAGATTATGTAAAGGCCTACAAAGGAGATTGGTAATTATTTGTTGAGATCAGATGTACACGTCGTATGGGGTTCATTTTTTTGCGAAAACGTTTGCCCAATTAATTTGATGAATAATAACCCCCCCCCCCCCCCCCCCCCCCCCCCCAGCTCAAAAACAAAGTAAGAAAGAAACAAACAAAACACCTTACTTTGCAAAAACACTGCGCCGCGCCAAAACCGTGACGTCAGTCGTGGGGCTGCCTGAATTATCCTCGTGGTAACAAAATGAGTGAAGAGAAATTAACTGAAAATAGATCAATGGTCACTGTTCAGTGTGTCCCCAAGGGTATTCCAGTCACAGATGGCTGACAGAGACTTAAGGGAGATCAACAGCATTTGCCTTTTGTCTAGGATTGCCGAGAACGCATGTTTTGGAAAGGAAGGGAGACAACACAATGTCGTGATGTGTGCAACAGGTAGGATAGCCTTCCATTTCCACAGAGTGGGGAGAGGAGGTCTTTAACAGAAAACGTCTTTGCCTTCGTCGTGATCTCCTCGTTGACTCGATCCAAAGGTTTCTGGTGTGGGTAAGTGTAGGCCTACTGGATGACCACCACAAAACCGACGTGGACAGCAATATCTGGTGGATTTGACCTGACTTGCATCAAGAAACCAGCTCGTTCGATTATACAACTGACTTGTTATTGAGGACATATAAGTTCCTTTATCCTTTATTATCGGTGAACCGTTTGATGGATTGTTAATGGCTTGATCGGAAACTATTCGAGTGTTTATTTTCACTGTTTGCCAAACGCTTCAAATATGCCATTGTGCTAATAAAATGTTGCCAAATTCGAAACCTTTTAAACATCGTCTTTGTTCACCATCTCTCTTTTATTAGTGCATATTGATGTATACGTTTGACAACATGAATTTGTCGAACGCTATAACGTCTCTGCAATTGCCTGGCTGTCTAAGGGCAATAGCACCCCGACATTCCAAGTTGCCTCCCCCGA
The DNA here is from genome assembly GCA_016801955.1 of Conus betulinus. Classification (NCBI taxonomy): domain Eukaryota; kingdom Metazoa; phylum Mollusca; class Gastropoda; order Neogastropoda; family Conidae; genus Conus; species Conus betulinus. The sequence goes on from JADBJO010015417.1 coordinate 31,320, forward strand.
AGTCGGAGTGTGGCTGCCCATGTGGCGGGGTAATCAAAAACGGTCACACACGTAATGTTCTCATCCTCAGTTGATGCATTTGTACCATAGTGTTCAAGTACTTCGGCTGTTTGGATGATCCCTGGAATCTTTAGCCAGGGTAGGACAACAACAACAACAAGTTGCTTCACAGTATCCTGCCAGCTAGCTGCAGATTCCGCTACTCCGGTAGCGAACACCTGTTCCGCCGTAGACGTTGCGAACGGTTTTCGTGCAAGAACGGTCCCGGGTGGAGTACGGAGGAATTAGCACAGCCCTGGTGGAGATGATCAGATGGAAGGATGATGTGGGTCAGGGGGCCACGCCGTTGTGTCTGTAAAACCAGTTTCTGTTTGACTTTTCGCGTTTCGCGGAGTCGGCACCCGAAGGGAGATAAACGTTATCTTTTCAGACCTGGGCCAGAAAGGTCTTCTTCTTCGTTGACTTTCTTTTTTGCTTCTTCTACTTCTTCTTCTTTTCTTCTTCTGTCCCTCCATCCGCACGTCCATCCCCTCTGTCTCTGTGCTGTCTCACTCTCTCTGCCTCCCTATCTCACTCTCACTCCCCACCTCTCCCCCTACCCCCCCCCCCCCCCCCCCCCCCCCGCCACTTTCTCTCTGTGGCTTTTTTCGTCTGTCTGTCTCTGTGTCTGGGTCTCTAGCTCTGTCTCTTTCTGTGGCTGCTTTTGTTTTTGTCTGTCTGTCTGCTTGCCTGCCCCCCCCCCCCCCCCTCTCTCTCTCCCTCTCCCCTACCCTTCTCTCTCTTGCCAGTAATTCATATCAGCTCAACCGTTATGAACCAGAATTGCAGAACAGTGCTTTAGTATATAAATATAAAAAAAAAAAATGGGGGGGGGGGGGGGGGGGGGGGGGGGGGGGGGGGGGGGGGGGGAGAGAGAGATGCCGAAGGCTGAAGACAGGAAAACAGAAAAAAAAAGAAAGAAAAAAAAACACGGCAATCCAGCTAGACAAAGAAGCGTCAATAAGAAAGGTGATTAATATTTACCAGCTTTAGCAGATTTATGTTGTAGTCCCCGATTAAAAAAACCCTCTCTCTCTCTCTCTCTCTCTCTCTCTCTCTCTCTCTCACACACACACACACACACACACACACACACACACAACACACACACACACACACACACACATTTACATTTATTATAAAGTGGATTTACCAACCGGTAGACAACCCGGAAATGGGAGTAGAAAAAAAAAATTGTCAGAAACTCGAAAGAAAATTCAGACCCCTTACACAGCTGACTTAGAAAATAGAATTAACATTCTCCAAATCAAAATCCAAAAAACAGTGCATATTGAAAGTAGGGAAAAAAAAACCGTTCAAAAAGTCGTGTCTTCTTAGACCTTTATAGGTCAAGAAGTCGTTTTAATTAAATGAAGGGTTGTGGTATGGAAATGGCATGCCTGAACTTTGCGTTCTATTTGTAGAATATGGCATTCGTACAAATGCATTTGAAAACTCGGTTAATTCAGTGGAAGGGTTATGTACCTGTGAAGTCTCTCTCTCTCTCTCTCTCCTGTCTGTCTGTCTCTCTCTCTCTGCCTGTCTGTCTTCTGTCGGTCTGTCTGTCTGTCTGTCTGTCTGTCTGCCTCTCTTCTCTCTCTCTGTATATATATATACAGGACATGTCATGTGAAGCCCCTTCCCACCCACCCCCTCCCCCCTAGTCTGACCTTAAAGCGCATCTTTCTCTTATCAGTAAGTCTGAGTGTGTTATGTTCATCAAAGCAGTATGAGCGTCTGTGCATGTGTGATACATTTGATTATGTAAATGAATATGTACGTATGTGTACCCGAATATATGTGACGCGTGTATACGTCTATTGTCTTTGTTTTGACTGTTGCATCATATTAGTGTATAGCTACACACGTGCAGTGTGTTAGGTGCATTTTCGTGTGTGTATATGCGTAACGTCGATGTAATGCGTACCGTTTTTTTTTTTTCGTTTGTGTTGGTGTTGTATAGGTATGAAATAAGTTTCGTAAGCACTTTTCAGAATAGTGTGCAATATCAGCATTCATGGTCATTTCTGCTAAAATAAGCGTGATTGCCGAGATCGAAATCTGTTCTTGATATGGACGTGGTTCCCCCTCTTACTTCACACCAAAGTTTGTTGGAGCTCGTCAATATTAGAGATGAACGTGAACAGCGAGGTTTGTAAATTAAAAGCTGACATAGCTGAGAACTGGGGCCCGTCTGTCTATACTCGACGGCTATGAACAGGCATGGTTTATGAATCAAAAATTCGCGTAGCAGTAAACCGGGGCTCGTCGATACTCGATAAACGTAAAACAAAGTCGGTCAAGAACGTGACTTCGTCGAAATTCACCGGATGTAAAGCAAACTATGTCTGTAAATTAACAGTTTACTTACTTAAGAACCTGGAAGAAGTCGAAATGTAGTGGGTGTGAACAATCTAGTTTGTAAACTAAAAAGATTTCGCATTATCAGAACATGAGTTCTATGAAATGTAGTGTGTGCGAACAGTCTAGTTTGTAAACTAAAAAGATTTCGCATAATCAGAATATGAGTTCTATGAAAAAGCCTTAGCAGGCTTCCAAGGGCGGTGCAGGATTGCTCCCAGCTGGTTTGTTCGGCAGTTGAGCACTGTACTTCTCTGGGCCCCACCTTTCTCCTTTGGGTGTATCTTTTCTTTTGATAAAAGCAAAACAGAATAACATAGCTGCCAATCAAAGGGACAAACAGACGACAGCTACGACAGTTGGTCTTCTTCAAGCAGAGCAGGACAACTAACATTCAAAACAATGGAAACAAGGTACGGACAGATAAATGTCCGTTTGTTCGTCCTTCATTTCTGTTGCTTTCGGCGTTGTTTGTCCTACCTGAAGAAGACCCAATAAGTCGAAACGCATTGTGTCTGTTTTGTTGTATGTTTGCTCCTTCGTTTGGTGGCTCAGTAATTCTATTTTTCCTTTAAAGTTTCAGTTTCTGTCAGCAGCCACCCCACTTAAAAAACCGAACATAAGATCGTCGAAAGTCGCTTGATCTCAGCTCGTTAGCTTTATGAAACTACAGTGCACGAATTCAAAGAAAAAACAAACAAAAAAAAAAAAAAATAGAGAAAGAGAGGGGGTTAGTTACCGGCAAGGACATTGAAAACAAAGCACAGGACAAGACACGATGCATTTCGACCTCATGGGTCTTCTTCAGGAAAAAAAAAAAAAAAAAAAAAAAAAAAAAAAAAAAATCACATTTAACATTTAGGACAGTACAAACAAAAAACAAAAGAGAGACTTATCTGTTGTCCATGTGGTAGGAAGAATGGCCGCCAGACAGAAACGACAGAGGGGCTTATGGGAGAGGAAAAGAAGGGGGTGGGGGGTGAGTGGAGGGAGGGGAGGAGCCTGGAGTTTATCATTATCCGCTAGTCGTGAATGAACTAAGTTTACAAACCGAAAGTGTGATTGCTCAGTTTAGAAATGGGGACTCATCAAATACTTGCGGAGTACGTTAAAAAAGAAAGAAGAGAGAAAGAAAGAAAGAAAGAAAAGGTCTGTGAAATCACAAAAATATCTTGTGGGGATATGACAGCAGTAAGCTGAATTACATCGAATGTATTTGTGTTCTTTCATATAAGTAAGTACACGTGTTGCATGTCAGCTTACAGATTTTGTATTGTAGAT
>JADBJO010015418.1:0-5000 GCA_016801955.1 Conus betulinus
TACTAACGGCTGCAACTGCCTGTAACAGTTTTTTCTTCTTTATGGCATATCTCAGGAAATACTTGGCCGATCTTTGTGAAAATTAGCAGTATGTTCATTATGGGTCACGGATGATGCCTGGTGTTTTAGTTTGCCCTGTTATAGCGTTAGTAACGGTTGTAACGACCTGTAACGGTTTTTCTTCTTTATGGAATATCTCAGAAAGTACTTTTGGCCGATCTTTGTAAAAATTAGCAGGTATCTTCATTATGGGTCACGAATAATGCCCAATGTTTTAGTTTACTGTTGTAGCCGTTACTAACGGCTGTAACAGGGAATATCTCAGAAAGTACATGGCCAATCTTTGTGAAAATTAGCAGGTGTCTTCATTATGGGTCACGGATGATGCCTGAAGTTTTAGTTTACACCCATTATAGCCGTTACTAACGGCTGTAACGGCCTGTGACGCTTTTTCTTCTTATTGAATATCTCAGAAAGTACTTGGCCGATCTTTGTGAAAATTAGCAGATATGTTCATTATGGGTCACGGATGATGCCCGGTGTTTTAGTTTACCGTTATAGCCGTTACTGACGGCTATATCAGCTCATAATGGTTTTTCTTCTTTATAGAATATCTCAGAAAGTACTTGGCCGAACTTTCTGAAAATTTGTAGGTATGTCCATTATGGGTCACGGATTATGCCCGACGTTTTAATTTGTCTTTATGGCCGTTACTAACGGCTATAACGACCCTTAAGTTTTTTTTTGTTTTTTTTATGGAATATCTCAGAAAGTAATGACCGATCTTTCTGAAAATTTGTGGGTATGTTCAATATGGGTCACAGAGATGCCCCGATGTTTAAGTTTACCGTTATAGTAGTAGAAAGAAAGTGACTCGCGCACTAACCACTGAGCCACTGGGACACCTGACATTTGTAGGAAATTAAGCCTTATGAAGTTCACTTTTGCTCCTCCTTGACCAGATCCAGCTTGAACACATCTCTGCCGCTTCTCTGCCTTTGCTTTCAGCGCTCTGGTTTTTTTGCCTCCCTGCAACTGAGAGCTGTTTTCATGAGGCTGTATGCAGACGTTCCTACAAACCCCTTAGCTCCAATTTCTGCAGTGAGGACTTTGACCTGATAGCCTTCTCTCCTCAGGCTGTTTGCCGGATCAGCATACTTTTCAGTCTTGTAGATTTGAGCTGCCTCCATTCTGTTCTCATATGGCACCGTGAGCTCGATCATGATCAGCTGCTTGGTTGACTGAGAGTGGACTATTATGGCTGGTCTCATGCCACTCTTGCTGATGATCTCTGGGTGACTCTTCCATTCTGGGAGGTCTGCAGTGCACTCCCAGTCATTTGCCCCATCCAGCAGACTCTGCCTGCATGTTCCGAGTGGCACTGTTGTTGTTGGCCATGATTCGCTGCCTTCTGCCGTGAAGAATGTTGCGGGTGCTTTTGGAGTCCTGATTTTCCCTTTGGGATGTTGGTACTAGCCCAGACTACTTGTACAATCTCTTTGAGCACTTTGGTTGTGCCTCCATGTGTACCTTCCTTGACCCAGGGCTACTTTACATGAGCTTAGGACATGCTCCACTGTTTGTTTATCATTGCGGGGAGGGGAGGGGGCCTGAAGGATCGTCTGTTTTTTCCCCCACTTCACCAGGTTTGCATTTGAGGGCAGAAGGTCATATGCAGATCTGAGAATGAAGCTGATCCTGAGAGGGACCATGTGCCAAATGCCATCTCCTGAATCATCATGTCTCTTTTGGCTTTTCCTTTGACCTTGACCACCATTCATTTTTGATCACCACCACTCCTTTGTCTGTTGGTCTGTGTGTCCTGTTATTTCTCTGCTCTTGAGACTTTCTTTTGCAGACTCCATCGCCTCTTGAACTTTTCATTTTTGCTGCTTGTCTTCAGCTGGGGCTTGATTGCTTCTACCACCTTGTCTCCTGAGTCCTCCAGCATGCTTTGAAGTCTGATCTTCCCTGCTTTGTATTCCCCCAGGATGGATCCAGGATGGATCCAGGATGGTCTCCAAGCCTTCTTCCGACATCTTTTGCTCTTTGTGCTTTTTCAGCGTATCATCATACCATCTTCCAAGGCTCTTGACTGGCTCCTCTGTGACTGTTGGAATGGCCTGGTTGGCAACACTGAAGACCACAGATTCGGCCACTTTTTTTTCCTTTCCTCAGTGAGAGACTCCGTGATTTCTTTGGCTTGAACTTCATTCTGGATGAGTCAACTATGTCGCCCAGCCTCTCCAGCACATGACGTGTCTCGTCTTCTCTGGATGAAATCACTGTAGTGTCATCCATGAAGGCCTTGAGAGGGGGGCGTATTGTATCCATCGCCAAGATCTGTTTGTCATGCGTTCCTTGTTGCTGCTTTCAAGATGACTTCCATTGCCAACACGAACAGTATTGGGGAAATTGCATAACCCATTGCAATGCCCTTTTCCAAGTTGATCCAGTCTGTTGTGTACTCCTTGGTAGAGAACCGCATTGAGAAGCCATTAAAGTACTTCTTGAGCACGTCGCGGATGTTGTTTGGCACATGGTACATCTCAAGAGCCAACTGTATCATCTCATGGGGTACAGATCCATATGCGTTTCCCAGATCAAGCCACACTACGTCCAGGTCTCTCTTTTCTGTTTTTTGCTCTTTGGATTGCATCCCAGATCATTGTGGCGTGTTCTACACAGCCAGCCACGCCTGGGATGCCACCTTTCTGGACTGACACATCCAAGTACTTGTTTTCCATGAGGTACTGGTCAGCCTTGCTGCCATGACAGAGAGAAGATTTTCCCTTCAACGTTCAGTAGTGATATTGGCCTGAACTGGCTGATGTCACTTGAGTTTTGCTCTTTGGGGGGATGCACACACCATCTGCCGTCATCCACTGGTCGCTGATCTTCTGATTTCTCCAAGCTGATCGAAGCAGCGTGTGGAACAACTCCGACATTTCTTGTACAGCTGGTAAGGTATTCCGTTTGGCCCTGGTGATGATTTGGCTCTGGCTTTGTCGACCACCTTCTTGATTCCGCCAACGTTGGAGGCTTGTCATTGAACTGTTCCTCAGGGTTGGTTGGCCACACCAGACCTTGAATGTCGAGTGGCGTTTTTGCTATGTGAGTCAGAGTATGTTTTCCTCAGATGCTGCTCAAGAACTCCTTTGTCCACACTTAGGGTCCCAGATTTTTGGCTGCTCAAACAGAGTTCTGGCAAACTGGAAGGGGTCTCTGAAGAAGCTGTCTCTTTGTCTTCTTTTTTTTTGCTCTTCCTCTTCCTCGCGATTTCTTTGGAGGTGTTTTTCTTTTTGGCTTGTTTTGCTCCATAGGCGTCTCTACATGTGGCATACACAATGTCCCCATATGTGGGCTATTTTGTTCCAGGGTGCTTTTCCCTATCAGTGCATCGAGTCTTTGGACGATTTTTGCATCCAGTTTTCTCCCAATCTTCAGTCTCGTTTGCTCGTGGCAGGTTGAGTTTCAGGCGCCTGGCATCGAGGGCCTGTGCAAATTCCTCATCCGAACCAACAGTGTGGATGTCCTTGGCACTGTGGTTTAAATCCTGGCCTTGGTCTTCCGACGTCTTATCTGCTGATGCAGTGCGCTGCTGCTCATTCAGATGAGTCTTCACACATCCCATCTTTGTTCTGTGGATCTTCATGCCACGGGTGGTAGCGAAACGCTTCCACAGACACATGGATATTCCATTTGGTCCATGTTCATAGTCCCGTTTCGGATTTGCAGTCGTGATTGGTTGAGCACCGATGGATTCATCATCTCTCTCCCCCCTTTCCATGGCCGGGATTCGAACCCATGACCCTCTGAACATGCTCATTTTCCACTTAATGACTCGCGCACTAACCACTGAGCCACTGGGACACCTGATGTATGTAGGAAAGTTAAGCCTTATGAAGTTCACTTGTGTTCCTCCTTGACCAGATCCAGCTTGAACACCTCTCTGCCGTTAGTAACGGCCCCATAATGGTTTTCTTCTTGGCCGATCTTTTTGAAAATTTGTAAGTTTGTTCATTATAGGTCACAGATGATGGCCGATGTTTTACCCAGAATAGCCATTTACTAACGGTTACACCAGCTTAAGACGGTTTTTACTCTTTATGGAATATATCACGCGTATTCAGGATAAACCGAGAGTACGTTTATATGCTTTGCATCTTTTCTTTTTTTTTTTTCCGAACTTTTGTGCCAGCTCAGGTGGCAGTGCACACATGTCACTCATTCCGACACCCCGTCCACAACCACAGCCCAACCGGGCCCGTCACACACCCAATGTGGGCACCTGTGGCAATCCACAGGTCAGTCGTCAAGAGGCAACCCACTGAGGATGACGCTACACTGTCGCCAAGTCACTTCGGTGATCCAACACATACGCAGGACACCACCTACTAAGCCCTACTACTGACAATAATTGCTTAGTCGCAGAGCCGACATGAGTGGGCTCTCCCCCATGGACTCGCTGATACTGGTGACCCAGGCGGAACCAAACCAAGGCCACAGAACGTGGGTAGGACATCGAAGTTGAAGTCACCATGAGAGCAGGTCCACAGGATGTGAGACAATACTCTACGCTTCTTTTGATAGTATATCCCGGCGTCAACCAGGCCCGAGTGATACAGACACCAGCGGTGTTGGTCAGGAAATTTGAGCAACACTCTCAGAGACGCATCCATTAAGTGGATAAAACTCGACTGTGTGGACTCAGTATTCTCAACTGAGCCCGCACCAAACTCAACTCTGGGTAGGACCGTTCGGAGTATAAAAAACCCACATCCAATGGATTCGAACTGGCGACCTCCCAGCCGGAGTTAGCGACGCTAAGCACTGCGCCAAGAGACTAGCGTCCTTTCGTCTAGTTTTGTGAAGTTAAATATCTACTCAGTTAAAGAATAACCTCTGAAAGACGCTACCCCGCCAATGTCAATGCTAAAATAAGTTACAGTAGAGTTTAGTTTACAAGTCGTCTATACTCAGGAGTCCCACTTTTAAAT
>JADBJO010015418.1:17500-20000 GCA_016801955.1 Conus betulinus
GACCTGTTCCGGAAAAAAAAAGAAAAAAATTTCCAGGGAAAGTTAATGCCTGTCTTTGCATTGCAAATACAGTTACCTTTCCTTCCTTTTATAGGTCAAGTAAAGAGATCTAGAAAGCCACGTATTTGATTTGAAGGGCAAATCATCGGGATATTGACTGTCTGCATCACAGCAGCACTGGTTGACAGTCGTGGTTTGGCAATTTCTCTCAGATTGAACTGGTATGCTAAGTGATGGGGCAGGACATTGTTATACTAAGTAATGGGGCAGGACATTGTTATACTAAGTGATGGTGCAGGACATTGTTATACTAAGTGATGAGGCAGGACATACTAAGTGATGGGGCAGGACATTGTTATACTACGTGATAGGACAGGAAATTGTTATGCTAATTAATGGGGCAGGAAATTGCTTTGCTAATTAATGGGGCAGGGAATTGTTATGCTAAGTGATGGGAGAGGACATTGTTATGCTAAGTGATGGGGCAGGGAATTGTTATGCTAGTTAATGGGGCAGGAAATTGTTATACTAAGTGATGGGGCAGGGAATGTGTTATACTAAGTGATGGGGCAGGGAATTGTTATGCTAATTAATGGGGCAGGGAATTGTTATGCTAAGTGATGGGGCAGGAAATTGTTTTACTAAGTGATGGGGCAGGAAATTGGTATGCTAGTTAATGGGGGCAGGAATTGTTATACTAAGTGATGGGGCAGGGAATTGTTATACTAAGTGATGGGGCAGGGAATTGTTATGCTAAGTGATAGGGCAGGGAATTGTATACTAAGTGATGGGGCAGGAAATTGTTATGCAAAGTGATGGGGCAGAACATTGTCATACTAAATGATGGGTGATGGGGCAGGAAATTGTCATACTAAGTGATGGGGCAGGACATTGTTATACTAAGTGATGGGGCAGGTCATTGTCATACTAAGTGATGGGTGATAGGGCAGGGAATTGTTATATTAAGTGATGGGGCAGGACATTGTTATACTAAGTGATGGGTGATAGGGCAGGGAATTGTTATATTAAGTGATGGGGCAGGACATTGTTATACTAAGTGATGGGGTGATAGGGCAGGGAATTGTTATATTAAGTGATGGGGCAGGACATTGTTATACTAAGTGATGGGTGATAGGGCAGGGAATTGTTATATTAAGTGATGGGGCAGGACATTATCACACTAAGTGATGGGGCAGGACATCGTCACACTAAGTGATGGGGCAGGACATTGTCCACACTAAGTGATGGGGCAGGACATTGTTATACTAAGTGATGGGGCAGGACATTGTCATATTAAGTGATGGGGCAGGAAATTGTTATACTAAGTGATGGGTGATAGGGCAGGGAATTGTTATATTAAGTGATGGGGCAGGAAATTGTTATACTCAGTGATGGGGGCAGGAAATTGTTATGCTAAGTGATGGGGCAGGACATTGTTATACTAAGTGATGGGGCAGGTCATTGTCTTACTAAGTGATGGTGATGGGGCAGGCAAATTGTCATACTAAAGTGTCATATGGAGCATGGGGCAGGAATTGTCATACTAAGTTGATGGGCAGGGAAATTGTTATGTTAAGTGATGGGGCAGGACATTGTTATACTCAGTGATGGGGCAGGACATTGTTATACTCAGTGATGGGGCGGGACATTGTTATACTCAGTGATGGGCAGGACATTGTTATGCTAATTAATGGGGCAGGACATTGTTATGCTAAGTGATGGGGGCAGGACATTGTTATGCTAATTAATGGGGCAGGACATTGTTATGCTAAGTGATGGGGGCAGGACATTGTTATGCTAATTAATGGGGCAGGACATGTTGTTATACCAAGTGATGGGGCAGGAAATGTTATGCTAATTAATGGGGCAGGACATTGTTATACTAAGTGATGGGGCAGGAAAGTGTTGCGCTAACTGATCGGGCAGGAAAGTGTTGCGCTAACTGATCGGGCAGGCAAAACCGCTTGGGATGTGCCCACCGGCAGCATCTGTCGCATGAAATCCTTTGGATCACTCTCACGGGATTAGAGCTCTAGCACACAAATTACTTTTTTTTTCCATTCTAGATTATGTTAGTATGAATAGATAAATCAATAGATCAGCGAAATAAATCAATAACTAAATAAACAAAGTGAATAAATAAATGAATGAATGAATGAATGAATGAATGAATGAATGAATGAATGAATGAATGAATGAATGAATGAATGATGAAATGAATGATGATGAATGAATGAATGAATTATTAATCAATTAATAAGAACAAGTATTTTAGATAAGAATCACTGCTTAAGCGTGTGTAAGTTGTTAAGGCGACGACACCAACGACGACAATGACGACGACAATGGTGAAGACATAAGCACGTAAGTAAGTAAGTAAGTAAGTAAGTAAGTAAGTAAGTAAGTAAGTAATAAGTAAGTAAGTAAGTAAGTAAGTAAGTTTTGATCACTTTGATTATTATGAGTCATGATACTGATAATAGAGATGAAGACAAGGAGA
>JADBJO010015419.1:0-43807 GCA_016801955.1 Conus betulinus
CCAAATCACCGACATGCCATCCAGAGTAACACTCCCTTGCAAAACATTAATTGACCCACGTTTATCTTTCTGACCACAAAACGTCATTGAGAAATGTGGCTTTTGAATGTATGCCGCGACCACTTTCCAGTATGCATTACGTGGAAAAGTGGAATCAAAATTCCTAAGACTGGCCACAACATATCACTTATAGATCTTTTGGACACTTCCACGAAGATTCCTCTCTCACTGACGTCATGAACTGCCCCCTTTATAAATGTTTATAATCACACTGAGCCAGAGAAAGCGCTAGAGTTCTGGCTACACACGTTTATTTCTGTTTATGACAAGCATGCGCCATTGAAAACGCGTCGAGTTTTTGAGTGCACACAACCGAAGTGGATGAATGATGAAATACAAGCTGCTTGTTTCTTACGCGAACGATCTGCTTGAAGCAGAATGGAAGTCAGATGATTTAAAAGGCAACGTAATAAAATTAATTTCACTCAAACGGACAGCAAATTTTCTTTTTTTCATGAACTTGTAGCCAACAAACAAAATTCGAATTCCATATGGCAAACAATGAATGAACGTACGAATAAAACTTCATAGTCAAAGACAAGTCCCATTACCAGCATAACACCAAATGGAGACAAATATGAGCCATCGAATTAGAGACCTATATCCATTTTGCCAGTTCTTCCCAAGCCCTTGGACAAACACATAAATAAACACCTTTAACATCGTTTTGACTCCTCCAACGTACTAAATGAAAATCAATCGGGCTTCAGAAAAAGTCATTCTTGTCATACAGCACTTATAACCTAGTGTTATCTTTTTTTATGCCTTTTAAACTAGACTTTCTCCCGAGTTCATATATTTATATCAACGTGTGACAATTTTTTGGTAACCATGTGCTTTCAATTAAAAGTGCATTTTTTTTCTTTACATTTCATTTATTTATTTATTTATTTTTCAGGAGCTTAGGGATGATTTTTAAACTATATGTGAGACATATCTGTGCGAAAAACCGGGTAGACTAAATAAAGACAATAAACTTGCCACGTTTTCAAATGACGTACCTGTGATCACCCAGTTGAAAGGGAGAGAAATCAGTTTCAGAAAGCGACAACACGACAGCAATGCCACTAGATCAGGTCTCTGTCGTGTAAACATCAAAGGCGCAAAGCGTACACGTAATACAAACAGCAAGAGACTCATAGTTCTCATTCAGTTAAGTGTTTCTTTCCATTTTTGTTGTTACTGTTGTTGACAGAGATTATATTGTGAGGGTCTTCTCCTTTTGTAGCGTAACAACTGCAAACAAAATGTCTTAAAAACAACACCAAAACAAAACTAAAGCACCACCAACAAAACCACCACCACCACCACCACCACCACCTCCAACAACAACAAAACAACAATAATCATGATATTAATGATAAAATTAATAATGATGATGATGAGAGAAGAAAAGAAGAAGAAGAAAAGAAAAAAAGAAAAATGCAGAGACAAAAGAAAAGAGTACAGAACGCGAGATGATGATGATAATGATGATGATGATGATGATATGATGATGATGATGATAATCTTTATTTCCAAGGGTAACAAATAAGCAAACACATGCTTTTTTTTTTTATCCGGCCCTTGGCCCACTAAGGGACTAAGTATGACTAGCGACTAAGACTTACAAACTTTTAACAAACACACATATCTTCACAACATTAAAAAGTTCATCCATTAATATTTAAGGCGTAGATGACTTTCAAGGGAAAAAAAAACGACTGAAACAACAAACAAGAATAAAGAAATTGATTACAAAGAATAAAAAATCAGCACACACAGATATACAATAAGCGATCCTCCTACCCATGGAGAGAGAGAGAGAGAGAGAGAGAGAGAGAGAGAGAGAGAGAGAGACAGAGACAGACAGACAGACAGACAGACAGACAGACAGAGACAGATAGTTACATTCGTTTTGTAAAATATTAACATACAACAAACTGCTAAGGATGATAATTTAGACAAATACAATGCATCAATGATATCAAAATTTTTTCTTTTACATTTACATGATGTGGTTACAAGGCAAGACGAGAACGAAAAGTACTATAATCAGTTATCAGTAAGCGAAATTAATTCCTTGCATCAATAATCATAATACTGATTTATTATGATGTATGTATGTGTGCGTGAGCGTGTGCGTTTGTGTGTGTGTGTGTGTGTGTGTGTGTGTGTGTGTTGTGTGTGTGTGAGAGAGAGAGAGAGACGCCATTATAATCTGCCTTCCCCCTCCCCCATTTTTTCTTTTTTTCTTCTTGACCATACATATACTACTCAAGACTATGATTATTATTAAGTGACAGTCCATCGATACGCAGCCGTAATTAACGAAGAGAGAGAGAGAGAGAGAGAGAGAGAGAGAGAGAGAGAGAGAGAGAGAAATTAGAATTCTATTTCTCTATCCAAAATATCACATGCTAAACATTACTATGAAATTTCAATAAAAAGCAATACATCAATATAATCGACAGTAATCAGGACACACATTTATCACCATGTGGTTACAGTGCTCCAAAAGTGTTAGGACATCAATCGATAAAACCACTGACCACAACATTCATTCATGATGATATAATTACAATCATTAATAAAACCAGTGGTGACCATATCTTTCATTTATCATTATCTGGTTTTAAAAACATCAGTGGAAAGGAAGCGGCGAATCTTGGTTGATGGAGCATTGCTCTCGCTATGATTGCATGGGGCTCTACGTTCCGACCTGGGGGATTTTTTTTTTTTTTTGGAAGGGGTGGGGGGGGGGGGGGGGGGGGGGGGGGGGGGGGGGGGGGGGGGGGGGGGGGGGGGGGGGGGGGGACAAGGGGGGGGGGGGGGGGGGGGGGGGGGGGGGGGGGGGGGGGGGGTGGGGGGGGGGGGGGGGGGGGGGGGGGGGGGGGGGGGGATCTCCAGCAAGCTATGAGACACAAAACAGCTGTTAGGTGCAATTTGAGCAATCGTTGTGTGTGTGCCGTTGTAAATGGACATAAGTCTTGCCGCTCTCAGCACAGACTGATTCTGTATGCTATGAGATATCAATAGTTTAGTCTGTATGCTATGAGATGTCAGCAGTTTAGTCTGCATGCTATGAGATGTCAATACTTTAGTCTGTATACTATGTGTGACGTCAACGTAATCTATGACGTCAACTTAAAATGACATAGGTATCTACATGACGAAAATAATATTATTGAGGAGAAGGGGAGAGCAAGAACTAACGGCCGAGGCTTTGGTGTGCAGCTTAGTTTTATTTTGTTTAAATCGTCGTTTTCAATACACGGAGAAGTTAGTTAATTTTTGTTTTAGATCAACTACACGTCGAATCGAAGTTTATTGTGTTCTATGGAACTTTGCTGAAATCGTGTTCGCCGGGGATTCAATGGTTTTACTGTGCCTTGTGAATCTGCCGTTCTTCTTCTATGGATTGCTTTGCATTGTGGATCTGCGGTTCTTCTGCTATGGATTAATGTGCTTTGTGAATGTGAATCTGCGGTTCTTCTTTCTGATAGTTCAACGTAATTATATTGTGCTTGCTGTGTGGAGAACATGTTTCTTTCTTTTCTTCTTCTTCTTTCATTTTGTGTTTATGAAACAGCCGTGCTTATTATTGTGTGGGGACCTTGGTTATCCTTCTTTGCCTTTCTTTTAGTGTTGTAGACTGTGGCTTGAGTACTGTGGAACCGAGTGTGTTGACTGTATATGTGAGACACTGACGGACGGCGCCGGCGAGATCTGTGAGTGATATCAAGATATGTAATATGAACGCTGATATCTGATAATTGAAGTTCCTATGTATTGATAGCTTGATCTATATGCTATGTAGTGACATATGTTGATTTGTACCAGTTCACATGATGTATATTTTGATGGTTCAGGCAGCATAATTATAAAGAAAAAAAATTTAACTCGTGTGTTGCCTGGCTATCCATGTGCGTATGGTGTGGTGTGTGTGTGTAGGGACTATTATTATTACACGCATCCCAAACTTTTGAGAACGGGAGTCAGACAGCAAAACACGCACCGCACACCATCCGTAACATCTGGTGACCCCGAAGTTGAATTTCATTTGCTACTAAATTCAGTATTACCTTAGTGGCAGCATTTGTTTTGTGCCCTTATAATTGCCCCAGTTAAAAAGGATAGGTCACGTTCACAGACTTTCCTTTGGAACAATTGAGTTTGCGTTGTATTGTTTTTGTTGTATGATTGTGTCTATTTCTTTTTCTTTCCCCGTCTCCAGCGTAACGGGGTATCTCCTTCTGTATAGTTTCTGGAGATACGAGGGGGCCTAGTTCCTAGTTCTTCCTTCCTTTGTGGGCTTTGATTTTATTACCTTCCGTTACCCTCTCTCTGATTATATTTCTGTTTCTATCTTTACTTGGGGGATTTGTGTGTTGCTTCTTCAGCATTCTTAGGGTTCTTTTTTCTTGAATGCGTGAGTGTGTGAATGGCTGCCCTGAACCAGTTTAAAGAATTATTAGTTGTTTCATTTTGAATGCTTAGTGTGTAAAAAAAAAAAAAAATAATAATAACAACAACAATACATTGATTATATTCGTTATTACTCTAATGTCATTGCTTGATTTATACTTGTTGCTGAAAATTTGGCATTGATTACCGATTGTGTTTTTCTTTCTTCCCATATCCCTGAAATCCTGTTTCATTTTTTTTATCTCTATTTTTTTTTTGTTGGTTGGGGGTTTGATAATACTTAGTCTTTTTTTAAGAGTGATTGTCGTAAATGTTTGAAAAAAAAAAAAAAAAAAAAAAATCCTCGTTGGAATTCATATATTTAAGTGGACAAGGGTTTCAAACCTTTCTTGCTTGTGATAGCAGTTGTTTGTATTTGATCAATAGTGTGTGTATCGGGCTTGACAGGACAGGACATTGTTTCATATTTTCATAATGGCACAGAAGGCTAAGGAAGAAAAGTCCTGTTGTGTCCTCTATGGACGAGGACAAAGTTTTCGCTAAATATTTACAACGAGGTAAGGTATGTGGTCTGGAGGGACAGGCTCTGCTGGACTATGTTGACAAATGTATTGCCCAAGACATAGAAAGAGAGAGAAGAAAGAATTAGGATTAAAGAATTTCAGTTGAAGGAGGTACAAATGCAAGAGGAAACAAAAAGAATGCAAGAGGAAAAAAGAATGGAAGAGGAAACAAAAAGAATGCATGAGGAAGAGGAAAACAAAAAGAAAACAAAAAGAATGCAAGAGGAAAGGAAAAAAAGAATGCATGAGGAAGAGGAAACAAAAAGAATGCAAGAGATAGAGGAAACTAAAAGAATACAGTTTCAAGTTACTTCTCAGCAGAGTGCGGTCTCAGGACAGGACAGTGAGAGTCAGGGTTCTGGTTTTCCCAGGTTTTAACGCCCCTCGCCCTACGTTTCCTAAGTTGCCCCCTTTTAAAGAAAGAGAACTGATGATATAGACAGTTACTTGTTTCGTTTTGAAACCCATGCTCGTTCCTTAGGTTGGTCAGAGGATTTGTGGGTCACATACCTTTCTGCTTTACTTGAGGGTTCCGCTTTTAACTCTCTATCACAGTCTCGCTGAAAATAATGTTGTGTCATACGAGCTTTTGAAAGAGAGCTTGCTGAAAAAAATTTCAATGTACCCCAGATGTTTTTTCGTAAGCGTTTTCGTGAAGCTAAACCTAGCTCAGATGAACCTTTCGAGACCTTTGCAGTTGAACTTAGGCGTTTGTTTTGATCGTTTGGGTCTCTTTGTCAAAAAGTGATAAGTCTTTTGAAGGTCTGGTGGATCTTATCTTGCGTGAGCAGTTTTGGAGTGTATCTCTAAGGACTTGGCTACTTTTCTGTGCGAAAAGGATGTGAAAACTTTTGATGAAATGATCAAGTCTGCAGAGTCATACAGACATGCTCATCCCACTAAGGTGCTTTCCAGAGGAAAGCCGAAGTAACATTTTTTTTGCTTCTGTTGGGGGTACAAAACTCCTGGTCAGTTTGATAGAAATCCATATCCCGGTCAGTCTGATAGAACTCCATACTGTGGTCAGTCTGACAGAGAGGAAACAGATACTCTACTTTTCAAAACAGTGGCCACTACTCTGGTTCCTCAGCTGATCGTGGAAGTAACTTTGATGGTAGCTGTTATTGTGGTCATCAGAGCTTTTTGGTTACTCAGCTGGTCGTGGAAATAAACTTTGGCGGTAGCCGTTATCGTGGTCGTGGCGCCCGTCATACCTCTGGCAGTAAGAGTCCCTCAGGAAGTGCTTCTGATCATTTGCAAGTGTTGTGTGTTTTTTGTGTAAAATGACAGACATGTAGCTGCTAGGTGTCCATGGAAGTCAGGTAGAAACCCTTGTAGAATTTGCACACCTTAGCCACCCAGATGAATGTCCTTTTGTGGTTAGTAAACTCCACTGTTGCCAAAACTCAGCTGACAGCAAACAGTCCAGTGCTTGTTGCTCTGTTCTTGATTCTCCTTTTGCTTGTCTAGCTGCTGGTGAGTTCACAGGCAAATTTAAATTTGGAGTCTGGTTCTGTGAATGGCACTTTGAGTTCTGTGTTCTGCGTGATACTGGGTGTACCTACTATCTGTGGCGTTCGCAAGCGGTTAGTTAGTTTCTGACAGTCAGATTAGGAAACACACAGTGAGTGTGTGTTCTTTTTTGGTGGTCGTGTGGATGAGTTTCCACTGGCTACAGTTTCAGTCAGTTGTCCTTATTTTGTGGGGGATTTGACTTGTTGTGTCTTGGATAGCTCTGTGTCGCAGATCTCATTGTGGGTAATGTACCTGAGTTTTTCTGTGAGCAGTGAGTTTAGTGATGTATCTGGTGAACCTTTCTCTTTAGCCGCCGTTACGAGGGCTAGAGGGCTAGAAGTATGTTGGGGACAAAAAGCCTTTGTGTCAGATCCCTGATGATCTGAACATTTTCCCGTTCTGAGCTTTGTTCAGAAACAGAAGGATGAGTCATTGAAGTCTTGCTTTCAGTTAGCGTCTTCTGATATGTCTGCTGTGTGTCTACTTCTGATGTTGTACCTACAGACAGTCGTCTTTTCACAAGGTACTTCAGGTGCCTGGGTCAGATATAGTACCTTTGGCTTGTGTGAGCAGGAACAGGTTTTCTCTTGAGTGTTTCTCCAGGAGTTGGTATTTCTGTGGATCCCTCTCCGGAGTCTGTTTGTACTGTTCGTGAAAGTGGTTTGTACAGTTGGTGTCGTCCAGGACTGTGATGACGCTTTACCCATTCCTACTTTTAACTGTTCCGATGGCGTCTTCTATGCCAGATGAAGATGTTCGTTCTGTACAGTTTGATTGTGCTTTTTGTCTGATAGCAGCTCCAGGGAGTTGCGCGTGCAGCCTTTTGATGATTTTCAAGACATTTTGACTCCCAAACCAAGGTTTTTTCTCAGATGATTTACTACTACAGATCCCTCTTACAACAAATGTCCCTGTTAGAAAGAAATGTTATGAAATCCCCTTTTCTGCGAAAAAAGGCTGTTGAGAGAGAGACTGGTATCATGTTGGATCCTGGTATCACTGAGCCATCGAATAGTCCGTATGCATCTCCAGTTGTGTTCGTCAGGAAGAAAGAAAGATTGCACGTGTCGTTTTTCTGCGTTGATTTCAGGTCTATTTTTTTGGACTCCTGAGTGTGTTGAAACTTTGAGGAAGATTCAGGGAATCTTGTCCTCTGCACCTGTGTGTTGTTACCTAGATTGGGTAATCCTTTTGTTCTCAGACTGATACTAGTTCTTCTGCTGTTTGGATGCTGTATTGTTCCAGTAGAATGATGATGTTCTTCACCTAGTCGTGTTTCGCTAGTCGAAAGTTGCTGAATCGTGAGAAGGCGTACAATACTATAGAGCGGGAATGTTTAGACATTGTCTCTACCCCGTGGGGGTATGGAGAGGCTGACCAAGTGGTCAGTAGATATGTGTTATCTCTACCCTGTTGGGGTATGGAGAGGCTGACCGAGTGGTCAGTAGATATGTGTAGTCTCTACCCTGTGTGGGTATGGAGAGGCTGTCCGTGAGGTCAGCAACAAGCTAGCATGTCAAAGGGATTCAGAGTTCGTTGGGACGACAACTTGTGTTCTTCTCTGTTGTGTGGGAGTTCATGGAAGGATTCCATGAACTGCTTCCGTGAGCGGTTTCGTGAGCGGGTTTTTTTCCGTCGAGTCGATGTGTGATTTCTGGGTTTTGTTTGTGTTTTCTGTTTGTTTTTCTTTCTTCTTCAAAAAAACAATTCGGTCATTGTTTTTTGTTTGAGGAGGGGAGTATTATTGTGACGTCAACGTAAATTATGACGTCAACTTAAAATGACATAGGTATCTACATGACGAAAATAATAATATTTGACGAGAAGGGAGAGCAAGAACTAACGGCCGAGGCTTTGGTGTGCAGCTTATTTTTTATTTTGTTTAAATCGTCGTTTTCTCCGTAGTGTTACTATGTGGAGAGGCTGACTGTCAAGTCAGTAGTGCGTCGATGGTCAATGTGTATGTGCGATACTTCTGATGACGGTACCAGTGAAATATGTACCAGGGAAATGTATTTGTTTATAAAATTGTTGTGAAGGCTGTGTCGCCGACAAAGACGTAAAACTCCTACAAGAAAATTTATGTGCGCTAATTGTACCACCTCATGTGTGTCGGTGGGCTGGTTTATTGATGTGAACATTGTAATATCAATACACGGAGAAGTTAGTTAATTTTTGTTTTAGATCAACTACACGTCGAATCGAAGTTTATTGTGTTCTATGGAACTTTGCTGAAATCGTGTTCGCCGGGGATTCAATGGTTTACTGTGCCTTGTGAATCTGCAGTTCTTCTTCTATGGATTGGATTGCTTTGCATTGTGGATCTGCGGTTCTTCTGCTATGGATTAATGTGCTTGTGAATGTGAATCTGCGGTTCTTCTTCTTCTGATAGTTCAACGTAATTTATTGTGCTTGCTGTGTGGAGAACATGTTTTCTTCTTCTTCATCGCTTGTGTTTATGAACAGCCGTGCTTATTGTGTGGGGACCTTGGTTATCCGTCTTTGCCTTCTTTTAGTGTTGTAGACTGTGGCTTGAGTACTGTGGAACCGAGTGTGTTGACTGTATATGTGAGACACTGTGGACGGCGCCGGCGAGATCTGTGAGTGATACCAAGATATGTAATATGAACGCTGATCTGATGAAGTTCCTATTATTGATAGTATTGATAGCTTGATCTATATGCTATGTAGTGACATATGTTGATTTTGTACCAGTTCACATGAATGTATATATTTTGATGGTTCAGGCAGCATAATTATAAAAAAAAAATTTAACTCGTGTGTTGCCTGGCTATCCATGTGCGTATGGTGTGGGTGTGTGTAGGGACTATTTATTACACGCATCCAAAACTTTTGAGAACGGGTAGTCTGTATGCTATGAGATGTCAGTGGTTTAGTCTGTATGCTATGAAATGTCAATAGTTTAGTCTGTATGCTATGAGATGTCGGTAGTTTAGTCTGTATGCTATTAGAGATCAGTAGTTAAGCTGGCACAGCATGGATTGCCTTTGCAGTTTATTTCCCTTTTAGAATTTTTTTTTTCAATAGTGTTAGTTGTAAAGTCTAGTAGTGTAGTTACCATGACATTAACTTTTGGTGCAGTTTATTCCCATTGTAGAATATTTTTTTTCAAAAGTCTAAGTCGTTCATCATGCAGTGTGTAGTAGTGTAGTTGCCATGACAATAACTTTTTGTGAAGGTTATTTACCTTTTAGAATTTTTTTCAATAGCTTGAGTTGTTGATCATGCAAAGTTTAGTATGCAGGACAGCTGGACAGAAACTTTCTGCACGCCAACACAGGGAGTATTGTGCTGTGTCTGGCTTCCACAGGCTTCCTTCACTGTCGCACTGTGCGTCCTCTTCCTCTCTGGTCAGTTACGTCTTCATTGTGTGGACAGACTTCCACAAATTTCCACGATGGGGTCTGTGGTTGTCTGTTTTACTGTCTTGTGTGTGTGTGTGTGTGTGTGTGTGTGTGTGTGTGTGTGTGTGGTGCATTAGGACCACTCCTGTCCTTGCCTGCCCATACTATCATTCATCGTAACACTGATCAGCCACCTCCTTGCAAGCTTTCATTCTCCGAACTTTTAAACCCCTTCCCCCATTCCCCAAGTTCCTGCAACTGTCCACTTACCCCCACCCCCACCCCAACTCCTTCTCTCCTTTTCCTTAATCAGTTCCCCATCGTCTTTCCTACCATCTCCTTCTACCTCAACACCTCCGTCCCCATCCCTGCTCCTCCTGAACTGCATCCCATCCCCACTCACCCCCCACCCCCCCATGTTCACTGACGGAGTCAGGGATGCCCACAGGGCTGGACACACACACCGGGCATGATGGCTCTGGCACTGGCGCGGCCCAAGTGGACACATGCAACCCGTCACTGTGTGGCCGCTGAAGGCGTGGTGTGGTGTGTCTGTCCTGGTGCGGGCCACGCGGACACGTGCAACCCGTCACTGTGTGGCCGCTGAAGGCGTGGTGTGGTGGCTGTGGGGACAAGTGTCTGAGGTGCTCTTCTGACTGAGGGGACTGTTGGACTTCTCCTGGCTCAGAGTGTAGCTGGCTGGTGAGTCGCTTGATGTTAATGGATTGATGGACTGATTGTCCAGTGGCTTTAACCTGTGGGGGGAAAACTTTAATAAGCAGAACAGAGCTCACAATACAAGATAGCTTGAACAAGCAAAACAAGTTGTCTCTAAGCTTTGAAACAAAACAAAATTGAATCAGAAACACGATTCCGTCATTATTTGGATTCTGTGCATATTTTGCAGCGCTTGTGTTTCTAGGTTGGACACCTAGGATAATGACATTTTTGTCCAGGTTTCGCGCGCGCGCGCGCGCGCGCGCGCGCGTGTGTGTGTGTGTGTGTGTGTGTGTGTGTGTGTGTGTGTGTGTGTGTGTGTGTGTGTCTCTCTCTTTCTCTCTGTGTGTGTGTGTGTGTGTGTGTGTGTGTGTGCGCGAGAGAGCGCGCATGCGTGGTAAGAGTACGTGTGTGTGTGTGCGTGTGTGTGTGTGTGCGTGTGTGTGTGTGTGTGTGTGTGTGTGTGTGTACCTTTCCTCCATACGAATCTTTTCCATCTGTATCATCTTAACACTGATCACCCGCCGCCTCTCAAACTCTCTCTCTCTCTCTCTCTCTCTCTCTCTCTCTCCTCTCTCTCTCTCTCTCTCTCTCTCTCTCTCTCTCTCTCTCTCCATTAACAGTGACATCCCTTCTCTCACCTCCTCTCCCTCCTCTCACATCGCCTTTGACACCTCCTTTTCTACCCACTTCTTCTCTCCTCCATTTCCCTAGTGTGTACCCCATCGCCTTTCACACCTCCTTTTCAACCCACTTTTCTGTTCGATTTCCGGAACC
Source organism: Conus betulinus (assembly GCA_016801955.1). NCBI lineage: Eukaryota > Metazoa > Mollusca > Gastropoda > Neogastropoda > Conidae > Conus > Conus betulinus. The sequence goes on from JADBJO010015419.1 coordinate 11,405, forward strand.
CCATACTCTCCCCCCCCCCCCCCCCCCCCCCCCCCCCCCCGTCCCCCCTCCTCCCATGCCGCTCGGCTCTCCAGTTTACACACCACGTATCTGAGACAAGCCAGTAGACTGACTGACATGGTGGCTCTGGCAGAGCGTCTGTTTTGGCACTGTCCACGTGACACCCTGGGATGAGACCTGGCTAGTCTTTGGCCCACGAAAGGCAACATTCATTGGGTGTGAGAAAGAAATGTCTGCCCTAGGCTTAATGATGCCTGCAGATCATGTGCTTATGCTCCAATGGGGAAGGGGGACGTGTGAGTAACTTTTGGTTGATCGATTCTGTCATTGATTATTGATTAATCGACTGGGCAGTCGCTTGATTGGAGGAGGATAAAGTAAAAGTTTGATGGAAGTGTTGGGCTTGAAAGGAAGGGAAGAAAGTACCTGTATGCTCCAAGATTGAAACTGGCTGGTGCCTGTCTAGGGTTCCTTAAGATGAATCCTCTCTCTCTATTGTAAAGCAAGAGAGTTTATACTGCTCGCTTGATGTTCATCTTGGTTAGCACCTCAACCCCCTCTCTTTCTCTGTCTCTACACAGACAGACAGACATTCACACACACACACACACACACACACACACACACACACACACACACACACACACACACACGTGTATATGTGTGTATATATATATATATATATATATATATATATATATATATATATATATGTTCACTCATACTGTCTCCTTTTCTTCTCCCTTGTGAAAATGTACTTTCGAATGAATGATTGTCGTCTACCTTGTCTTCTTTGTCTTTTTGTCTTCGTGTTGATGGTGTTGAAATAATGCTTCTCTTGTTCGGGTTGCATTTGGCATTTTAGATCCATGAAGACACGTTTATCATATATGCACGTACATCTGTCTGTCTGTCTGTCTGTCTGTCTGTCTGTCTGTCTCTCTCTCTCTCTCTCTCTCTCTCTCTGTGTCTGTGTTATACAACATACCCAGAGATATATTTCCAGAACTACAAACCAGCAGGTCCTCTAACGTACAGGCCTTCTGTTTAAAAGTCTTTGTGAGACAGAGCCTCAGGAGGCTTCTGAACTGACGAAGGTGTGGGACACGTCGGTCACTGGCATTACAGCCTCACACCAATCCCAGCGACTCTCATACAAGTGACTAACGTCCTTCAAATTGACTGGATTCTAATGCTTCAATGCTCCTAACAAACATGGCTCTTCATTGCATCACTGCCGAGCAATTAAATTCTTTAAAATAAACATTGTATCGAATGCAAATTCACCCACGCGTTATACCACAATTCTGTCGATTTCAAGAATACTCTAGTTTGGGTATTGTAATTCATATGCTTAATACCGTGTCTGCTCTTAGAACTATTTCCAACGTACTACAGTTTGCTAAAGTTCGTATGGAGTGCAAAATCAGCCATGCTGTATGCCAGAATTGTGGTGTGTTTTCATGGGTACTATATATGCAGAGTACTGTATCTGTTATTAGACCTATTATTTCTTCAATTTTCACTTGAAATGCAACTTCAGACACTTTTTTGTTTGGCTGGTTGCATGTTTCAAATCTTTTTGTTTTTTTGTTTGCTGGTTGCATGTTTTCAAATCTACACTATGTTCTGGAATGAGATGGACTGGGGATTGCTTTTGATCTGCTTGATGTTGGGAGTCGAAGGCTACATACTGTACTTGTTGTATTCCAGCCAGCATAGTGTGCTTGGTGTATTCCAGCCAACATACTGTGCTTGTTGTATTCCAGCCAACATACTGTGCTTTGTTGTATTCCAGTCTACATACTGTGCTTGTTGTATTCCAGTCTACATACTGTGCCTGTTGTATTCCAGCCAACATACTGTGCTTGTTGTATTCCAGCCAACATACTGTGCTTTGTTGTATTCCAGTCTACATACTGTGCTTGTATTCCAGTCTACATACTGTGCCTGTTGTATTGCCAACATGTGCTTGTTGTATTCCAGCCAACATACTGTGCTTTGTTGTATTCCAGTCTACATACTGTGTTGTATTCCAGTCTACATACTGTGCTTGTTGTACATACTGTGCTTGTTGTATTCCAGCCAACATACTGTGCTTTGTTGTATTCCAATCTACATACTGTGCTTGTTGTATTCCAGTCTACATACTGTACTGTGTCTACATACTGTTGTATTCCAGCCAACATACTGTGCTTGTTGTATTCCAGCCAACATACATACCAGTGCATACTGTGCTGTTGTTCCAGTCTACATACTGTGCTTGTGTATTCCAGTCTACATACTGTGCTTGTTGTATTCCAGTCTACATACTTGTTGTATTCCAGCCAACATACTGTGCTTGTTGTATTCCAGCCAACATACCGTGCTGTATTCCAGTCTACATACCGTGCTTGTTGTATTCCGTCTACATACTGTGCTTGGTGTATTCCAGCCACTCCAGTCTACATACTGTGCTTGTTGTATTCCAGTCTACATACTGTGCTTGTTGTATTCCAGTCTACATACTGTGCTTGTTGTATTCCAGCCCATGTTGTCTACTGTGCTTGTTGTATTCCAGCCTACATACTGTGCTTGTTGTATTCCAGTCTACATACTGTTGTGCTTGTTGTATTCCAGCCAACATGTTGTGCTTGGTGTATTCCAGCCAACATACTGTGCTTGTTGTGTTTCCAGTCTACATACTGTGCTTGTTGTATTCCAGTCTACATACTGTGTTGCTTGGTGTATTCCAGTCTACATACTGTGCTTGTGTATATTCCAGTCTACATACTGTGCTTGTTGTATTCCAGTCTACATACTGTGCTTGTTGTATCCAGTCTACATACTGTGCTTGTTGTATTCCAGTCTACACACTGTGCTTGTTGTATTCCAGTCTACGTACTGTGCTTGTTGTATTCCAGCCAACGTACTTGCTTGGTGTCTTCTAGTCTACATGGCTGCAATTTCGATACTTTTGTCTCAGATCAGAGTAAAAACATTATTCCCACGTGATTCAAAACTATTTTAGTCTTTTAATCCTGTGTAACAATTCATCCAGTGAAACAAAATTTAGCTCTGGTACGACAGGCACACAACGACTTTATGATTAACTGAAGACAGGAACTAAAACTAGATTCTGAAGACGCTCCTTAGGACAATTGCAATATTACTGTTCACATTGAAGTTGTCAGAGCTTTGCAAGCCATTCATGCCAGGTGCAACAGCACTGATTTCGATGCATGACATAGTTTTAGTTGTTCAGCCAAGGCTAAATTTTGCACCCAGATCAAAGAGATCATTGACTGTCTGTTCGTCTTTTGCTGTTATTGTTTCGAATGCTATTTATTCTACCCGAAGAAGACACGATAAGTCGAAACGTGCTGGTTGTTTATATATATATATATATATATATTTATATATATATATATATATATAGAGAGAGAGAGAGAGAGAGAGAGAGAGAGAGAGAGAGAGAGAGAGAGAGAGAGACAAAAAGAAAAACACAAAAACACATCAAGCTGGATTTAGTTTCCAAATATTTCGAGGCCTTGCGACCTCTTCCTCAGTGGGACCTTTAATGACGAAATTTAGCCTCCCATACCGATCAATACGTCATAGATGAAACTACGTCATGGGTGAAGAGATCGAAAAAATCACAGGCCGTGTTACATAAAGGACTACAAGAGACAAAAATTTTTCTTTCAATTTAGGATAGTTATGGATACAGTAACCCAAAAGTACCCAGTTTACATTTCGTTGATCATCAGATCATGAGATATCGATCACCAAAGTTCGCAATTCGCACCTGGAATTTTGAGCAAGAACGATACAACCCGAAAAAGAACTATAGTAGCGTCCCTTCCTTGTGACGTAGTAGTTGGAACAGCGGAAGATGGCAGAACAGCAAGAAGAGGTTGTGCTTGTCTTGTGAAAGCAGCGATTACGACCCTTCTGCGTCAGATACCAGCGACAGTGTATCTGTTGAAGGACCAGATGACTTTGTAAGGCCATACCAATTCGAACCTTACGCAGACGAGTCCACGGATGTAGCTGACACCGACTCGACCGTACTTGCCAGCAGCAATCGTGGAGATCGATTGAATTCAAGTTCTTGGTAAGTTAATGCATTATTGCTAAAGTAGTCAGATGTACAGTTTGTATGTTAGCATGTAGAAGATGGTATAGTAGTATAGTATACTTGATTAGCGTATATAGGCCGCGCGATCTGTGCTTACCTCTTGATCAGGACTTTGTTGACACCATCGTTTGATTAGCGCAACTTTCGTTGGCCCAGTGTGGACTACACTTAACCTAGCAGTCTCACGGGCAACAGTATCTTCTTACAGCACCATCACCATCGGTATGTGCTCAAACAACACTGTATTATTCTATCCACTATATTGGTTTTTCTCGGACCATTTGGGAACCAGCCAGTGCAACAGTAAGGAAAGGCTATACCCGAGGTTATCATTTGATGATTCTTTCTTTGTATCAAGGGGACTCCAGACAAGCTGATATTGTTCTGCCCTTAGGAGCAGCCTGTAATAGGCGATGGATTTGGAAATGGGGAACAGGGGGAAAAATGATGAGGTAGTGGGGAGGGACGGAATAGAAGGGGGGGTTGCGGGTGGTGGTGGAAGAGGTGGCCTGAGGTGCATTGCTCTGATCAGATATTTGTCCTCCAGGGGAGAACGCAGTAGGACATTTAGAGTTTTAATAGTTCAGTGTCCTATGACCAGGTCCTCAGGGGAAAAAAACTAGTCTGATGTCATTTGAAATCAATGGATTTGATATATAATGTGTTTCACTGTTTGTGTATGACACTGTGTGACCACGTCTTTGAGTAGAATCTCTTAACTAATGAATACTTTTAGATTTTGAGGCCTTTCTTTTAATTTTCCCCCAGCCATAGCTCAACAGAATTTAGTGTTGGGGGTCAAAAGTTAGGGTCGGTCAGGAAACCAGAAACAAACCTTATCTTGGCATTAATTTGTCGCTGAACAGTGAAAATGTATTAAGCCTTATTTTCAAATTTCAGGTGTCGATGTGGAAACTGCGCCAGTATGGGCATACTGAAGGAATGCCTGTGCTGTGCAGAGGTGGAGGAGATGGCAGCTGTCCTGGCAGAAATACCAGGCTGCAAATGCATAACACAACATCCCGGGTTCCAAACTGTGTGCCTTGATGTGTATGTGCTGAGGACAGCATATTCACAGTATCGCCAGCAGTACAGAAAGAACATTCAGAATGAGAACAAGTAAGAGCATGTTTTATTTTTCCCAATTACTTGAACAAGAGAATATTCATCATGAAACCCAGAGCTTTAGACTGTCAGTGTGACTTCGATATAATCACATAAATTTTGTGAAAAACGCATGTCAAAATGTTTGCATGCAACAGTCAGTAGTGCCTGGTTATGCGGTCAGCAGTCAGTAGCACCTGTTTATGCGGCCCTTACATCATTAAAAACATTAGGTAAAAGTGTAGAAGAGCCTCCCCACTTCGATTTCTCGCTTCTTTCCATTTTTTTTTTTTTTTTTCAAAATTGCCTTTTTCAGTATAGAAAGAGGACTTCAAGCTACATCTTTCCATAGATTTGCAGTTTTATTTGGTCCTTGTATAGAGAAGATAATTCATCTTGATTAATACTGGGAAACAGAGGGTGACACGGAAAGAGCACTACTATCAAGACTGTCAGGGAGGTGGCGCAGCTCTGTATGGGAATGGGAGAGTAATCGAAAGAAATCGAAGTTTTAAAGCTTTGAATTTATCATTCATCCAACAATCTTTGCTTAAAAAGGTAGATGAAACACAGCTCTACCTACACTAAAAAAAGGCAATTTATCGGAGAAAAAAAAAAACGGAAAGAAGCGAGGGAAAACAAGAAAAAGGGTAAGCTTATACATGTATGTATAAGTACAACTTTGCCAAACATTATTATCAGTCATTATCAGTAACATCCTTAAAAAAAATGAATGTGAACTAGCCATTTCCCTTAAGAATCAGATTACGTTGCTTTGCAATGGACAGGTAACCTGGCAACCACTGGTCAACTGCAATACTACTAGTCAAGACTAACAAATTCTGTTGATCAAACATCAGCAACAGCACAAAACAGTATTAGCATGTTGAAGAGATTGGTGGGAATGCACATTTTGTGTGTTACATGGTTTATTACCCCCTTGATCAATCTCTCTTTCTCTCATATATGCATACACACACACACACAGTGACACACACACACATACACACACAAGAGTTTGGGGGGGTGGGGGGGGGGAGTTTGGGGGGGGGGGGGGGGGGGGGGGGGGGGGGGGGATTCCAGTTCGACGAACACACACACACACACTCTCACTTCATGCTAAAAATATGAAAAAAAGGGTAAAATTAAGAAAAACCCCCAAAAAGGACCCCGGAACTCCACCCCCCTAACTACAACCCAAAGTACACAGACCCCCCCCCCCCCCCCCCTCAAATTAAAACCTGTAAAAATTTAGGAAAATAGCACCTTCTGATGGTGCCGGAAAACCCCCACCTCTGACAAGAACCCTAGACACCCCCCACCTCTGACAAGAAACCTGAATATTCCCCCCCCCCCCCCCCCCCCCCCCCCCCCCTGAGAGAAAGAAGAAAAGATCATGTATTGTGGCTGGTGGCCTGTTAGGAAATCTGGTTTTCTAATATAACAGGACTGCTGGTGTAGCGAACACTCTGGTGCAAGGGTGTATTGGGGAGGACAAAATTACAAGCAAGACCGTCTACCTGCCTGCCACCCCCAAGCCTGTTCATCACTGTGAAAATTGATTCCTTACTTTCTGCAGCCATGGGACATGTGTCCCATGAAGTGTGAGAACAGTCTGAAGCTCTGCATACCAAAATGGGTATGTAATACTTCTGACCTGATCAGGACTTTCAAAAAAGACCCATAGAAAAACACAATGGACCCTCTCCCTTTAATGTAGTAACTACTAACTTTTGAATTATGTGTAAGGTCTTACAAGGGAGGGGTCTTACAACTATATAAGAAGGGTAATTGGAAATTTTACAGAAAATACCATTAGCAGTTATATCTCAGAGTAAACACACTGAAAAGGGAAGTAGTCTTATTACTTTAGGGGATCCACTGTTGTATTGCCAGTCATACTGTATGAAATTCAATATTGTGACAAGAAAGCAAACATTACCACAAGAAAATGGCAGAAAGTATCCTGTATCCAAACTTGCAAGTTTGGGGGAAAGAAAAAAAAATAGATCTGTTTCCCGTTTTTATCATTTATAAAAAATTGGCTTAGTAGGTCGGCTTCTAAAAAAAAAAAAAAAAAAAAAAAAAAAAAAAAAAAAAAAAAAAAAAATTACAATTTTTAATGTTGTATTACTACTACTACTACTCTGTCTTGTCTGTGGGCAGCTGCTTCCGATACACAGCATATCGGCAACTGACGAGATTTGTGTGGGGCCTCCTGGGAAAGGACATTCGGGTAGTGCTGCCTTCATGTGCTGTCGTCAAAATCAGAGATACCTTTCCGAGTGCTGACGGCAGATACACCGGCTACTTGGAACCAGAGTGACAGATTTCGCAAGCCCCTTGAAATTAAACTGGGCAAAACAGTGCTTGAAACCTCTTCTTAGGTAGAGAAGATTGTGCCACCCTTTGTTTCTGAAGAGATGTTGATGATATAATCGTTAGTATTGTGTATCACAAACAGTTAAGTTATGCATTTTCATTGGTCAGATTTTTTTTTAAATTCAAATCAGTCATTTCATATGAATCATGCAGGATAATATTAGAGTAATACTGAAGTATTCCACGTGCGTACACATTATGTTTGAACACAGCACAGTTTCAATATCATCCTCAATCCATTCACTTTGACAGCATATTCAAATATATAGCCACAACCTAGGTTTCCTTTCACACAGTTTCAAGTGTTGGTCACTTCTTGTTGTAACGAGAGCGGTGCTGCTGAACGGCATCCTCTTTTTTGGTTTTTGTGATCGATGCACACATAGGGGGTGGAATCGGTAGCTGATGGTGATGTAAAAGCACCCTCTGTTCCATGCTGGTCAGGCTGCATCTTGAAGCCAACCGGATCACTCGGTGCACAAGTCTCTGGACATAATCTGTGGGCATGAAAGCATAGTCTGGTTGAAGTTTTTCAGCAAAAAAAATAATGACGACATGCAGTAGACTGTACAGTAGATCCTTTTTTTTTTTTTTTTTTAAATTAAAATCCTATATTATCCAAAATGAAGTCTTAAAAGGAATGGATCCTATAAGGGTGTTACTTTTAAGAAGGGCAACGTCTGCTAGACATACGTCTTGTGAGGGAGGTAGTTTTTATAAAGGGGGTTCCACTGTATATACTTGAAAGTGCCCATAATAAGAAGTGTACTGCGAGCTTTTGCTCTGTTAGCCATTATTTTTTGCTGGCAACAGACATGGCATTGGTGATCGGTTTGTCTCACATTATACTTTGCCCTTCACACAATAACACCTTATAATAATACAGTGGTACCCCCCCCCCCCCCCCCCCCCTTTATAAAACCTTAAAAAAAATCACCCAGAATTAGATCTCATAAGGGAGGGGTCTTTGGGGCGTATTTTAATACATGCAAAGGGCAAACTATCAAGGACGTTGGTTTTTTTGAGGGAGGGAGTCTATAATGGGTCTGAAAAGGGGGGCACCAATATATAACCAATTGCGTCTCTCATTGTTAGAATATGAAGAAAGTGACATTCACTTACCAAATGTGCATGACTCTTGATTCCTTGGACCACAAACTCCTTTCTAGCTTTCCGGAAGGCGACATTGTAGCGTAGTTGTCCATCCATCCTTGTGCTTGGGGTCGGTTGCTGTTTTCATTGAAGTGAACTGCAGCCAATATGCTTCTGTAAATGGTTAAAAGGATATTTGTACTTAATATATTTTAAAGATATTAAGGCAAAAAAAAAGGGTATTGTTACGGTACCCTGACTGACACAATTTTCTTTATGCTGACCTGATCTTTTTTCTGCCTTGGGGGGAAAAAGACAGAGATTGAGAATATTAGAAAGGGAATCTCTAGCAAGAGGGGTACTAAGCTCACTACAGAAAGATGGCATCGATCGCGTCATGAAAGTGCCATGTTTCCAAAAATATGATGATAATGAACACGTTTAAAGAATCGTCCATACTCGCTGATATTTACTGGGACATTTATTCTCATATAGGAAAACACTGTCATTTGCTGTGGTAGTGAAATAGCGGAACTTTTCAAGCTGGATTGGTCCCACTCGGTGATTAAAAAAAAAAAAAAAAAAAGAAAGAAGAAGACATTTACCAAGTCAACTTTTTTTTTTTTACCAGGTACCATTACCTTTTTCTTTTTGGAAGACTTGGGGGGGAGTGGGGGGGGGGGGGAGCTAATTTCATGTAACAATTAAAAAAAAATCTCTTTTACTTGTTTAAAAATCCTTACTTATAGTTATATATTTGTCATTTTGAAATGGTTCCTTGTTTACTTTTTATATGATACTAGCTGATCCACCCACTCTGCTGCGTGTTTCCCACCTTCCCCCTGCTCCCCTCCCTCCCTCCCTCCCCCGTCTTTGTCAGTGCATCTCGGCCCTTCGTCCAAGGTCTGACTTTGGTGTTTACAAAGCTGGGTGGGAGATCCGAGGTCCAACAGAAAGTGTATGTGCAACCGTGAGGCCAAATTCCACCTAAACTGACCGCAGGAGGGGTCCAGACACACTGGCAGACCCAAAAATGGGCACACACACGTTGCCTCACTGTCGTAATGTAATAGATATGCCAGAAAGGTATAAAATACGGTAATAGAGGATAATTTACCTGTGTACCATCCCATCATAGGAGAATCCAATCATCTTCGGAGCGAAGTGGTTGAGCACAGAGTGAAACGCCTCAATGGCAGCAGTTTGAGGTCCAGTGGACAGCTGTGGGACATCTCGCAGCATGTATGTAGACTGGAGGACATCCAGTGTTAGTACTGACACTTTGCTGCCTGAAAATAGAAAAAGACGATGAAACTTAACAAGTCTTCTTTCCATTACTTATTTTCAATCTGAACGGTGGGAAATATTAGCTGGTATGGGTTTAAAAGTGAAATTAGCCTAGATTTGTATTCACTTTTTCAAACAGTGGTGCTGAAGACTGTTTATTGGTAGCTGAGTAATTACCAGCTTCATGTCAATAAAACTGGGAAAAAAAAATTGTCCTTGTTGTTGTCTTTCATGCTGCGAGAAATTGGAATCTTGTTTTTCTGTCTTTTCCTGTCCTCCTTCTCTGTAATATTCTGTGACACCGAACTGGCACGAGTGTTGCTAGTGGATGATGTCGACGAGGGTTTCCTTTCGGAATTTTGTCCACACAAACATCTGGATATGGCGCTGGTCATCCCGACATCAAGACTGATATCGAAAATGAGCTGACAAGTTTGACGACACAAAACTCATTGGTCACTGGAAGTGCTGATGCCAGCTGTGAAGATGTCGGGTTGTCACAGTCACTCAACTGGGACAGTCGGTGATTTTTCAGAAGACTATGAAATAGTTAACCAACACCAAACTGTCTTTCATTTTTCTTCGATAGGAAAGGTCGCCCGCACCGTAGCTGCCCTTCGTTCTGTTGACAATGCATGTTAGGGAACCGCCCCCCCCCCCCCTCCTCCCGCCTGTGCCTGGCTCTGGACACATTTTTGACACCCCTGCTATGCTAGTCGCCATGTTTTGGTACTATCTTTTTCTTTTCCTTCACTCACACACTTTTCCTTTTGTCTAGCTTACGTCAGAGATGTGTTGTTTCGTCCGTCGAGTCGATGAAAAACCACTTTACTCATCATAGTGTTGAGAAGGGGAGAGATGATTTTTGTGGATATGCAGTTGGTTGATCAAGCCGATGCGTGAACGGAATGCGCAATGACAGCTTGGACAGAGAATGTGTGTACTTGTGCTGGACAATCCAAAGTCCTTTTCTTGTTTGTGTTGGAATTGTGTTTACTTTTTTCCCTTCATCTTCTCGTTCTTGTTTTTACAATTAAAACTCTCTCTCTCTCTCTCTTCTCTCTCTCTCTCTCTCTAACTCCTCTCTCTCTCTCTCTCTCTGTCATTCTCTCATGACTGAATTCAGTCCCATATCACGTCTTCGTTGAACTAGATCAATTCTGTTCTCCAGTCTTCGAAAGAGTTGACGAAATCTGTCTGTTATTTAATAAGAAAGAAGTAAGGAAAATTAAGAGGAAAGTAAGTAAAAATTCTAGAGGTGTGTGTGTGTGTGTGTGTGTGTGTGTGTGACTATTTTCACCTCGTTGACAAAGAGAGTTTGGGAGATTTGTCACTAGAAAAAACTTTCGTTTTTTTAATTTGTGTACTGACGTAAGTAGACATGACAGGCTTGAGATCTGTCTGCGTTTGGCATAGATAAACTGGTTTAACGGGGGGAGGGTATGGCGGGGGATGCTGACCAGTATCATCTTGACTTTTTGTAGACGTGCTCGTTGGAAAGACCAGAATCACACTGACCTTTGCTCTCTCTCCTCTCTCTTTGTCTATTTTAATCTTTCTGCCCATCTCCCCCCTCCTCTCTCTCCTGTGAGAAGAGGGAGAAAGGATAACGTGCTAGTGACTGAACACACATGCCACACAAAAAGCATGTACAAAGCCTATTTACAAACCTTCCTTCTTTTGGAAATGCAGAGGAGAGGGAATGAGTATCCTGCTTTGCTATCCCCCACACTTCTCACCTTATAGTCACTTACGGGCCCACTACTTCAGGGCACCAGTGGTCGCCATGCACTAGAGAATATTCTTCAGCCGGCTGGACTTGCCCTGTTAGTTCGTGACCACTCAGGGTCAGCTCGGTGTTGACGACTCTTCAGCTAGGGCGGCCTACTGTCTGACAACAGCCTTTGCCCACTGCGTGAAACCATCGTGTGTGCTTCACAACACTGAATAGTTTTGACCCTGTAAGCGGCGGGCAGAGTACGGCCCAAAGATGGCCAGCCTCAGCGGGCAGAGTATGGCCCACAGGCGGGCCGGCCTCAGCGAGCAGAGTATGGTTCCACAGACGGCCGGCCTGGGAACAGGAAAGCAGACCCGGAGCACTCAGGTCAACAGAAGTAATGAATGCCTTCAATGTTTGCAACACAACTCTAATGAGTGAAAAGGGGGAGATGCTGACGACCCCCCCCCCCCCCCTCCCCCCGCCTGTAATCCTCCATGATATTTCTGCTTCGTTTTTTTTTTTCCACTCCTCCTTTCTTTCTGTCTTTCAGGGAGCATGTATAAAATATTCAGCAGCCTAATGACACAACTCGACTGGTTTCACCCTGCTATCAGGCGACGTGATAAGAGTCATGTGTCGCAGGCTGATAGTTTATGGCTTGTCACTTGTCACAGATTCCCTTCGGAATAGGTTGTAAGTGTTGCACGGCGCTAAAAGACTTTTGTCAGTTGTCATATAATCCTTTGAGTGGAGGATGTATGAGCTGCATGCAGCTAAAAGACTTTTGTTAGTTCTCGTATATTCCCATCAGGATAGGTTCTAGATTGTTGCACGTCGTTTGAAGACTTATCAGTTTGTCATAGATTGACTTTGGGACAGGATGTAGTGTTGCAGCCAGACAAAAGACTTGCCACTTGTCAAACAAGGCCTTCAGGTACATGATAGGAAATCGTGTGTTGCGGACAGCAACTTGGAGACTTGTCAGTTGTCTTATATGGCTTTCATAGGTGATGTGATGTGATGTGATGTGATGTATGTTGTGTGTGACAGACAGTTATATGCAGACTAGTCAGTTGCCATGTACAACCTATGGCGTTGGTGTACAGATTCGGGCGCGTTGCAGCAGCTACTCTAGAGATGTCAGTTGGCCATATACAACCTTCAAGATAAACGTTTGTCATTTGGTGCAGGCAGCTACATAAGACTTGTCAGTTTATCGTTAATGACCATGTGGATAAACTGTATGTGTTGCATGCATCTACTTAACGCTTCTGTCAGTTGTCATGTGAGGCCCTTCGGATAAGATATACGTGTCGTATGGAGCTACTTAAGACTCGTCAAAAATTGTCATATACGATGTTCAGGACACATAATGTATTAATGTTTTGGCTGGCAGTGACCAATGATTTGTCAGTTTTCATCTACAGCCTTTGGAGTGATGGTGGTTTACTGTGTGTGGAAGGTAGCCACTGAAGACTTGTCAGTTGTTTTTACGTGGCCTGTGGGGCATAGCATGAACAAACTAACAAACAAAACCTGTTTGTTGCAATTTGCTACGTAAGACTCCTCAGTTATGGCCTTCCGGGTACTTAACGTATATATATATATATATATATAGTGTGTGTGTGTGTGTGTGTGTGTGTGTGTGTGTGAGACAGAGAGAGAGAGGAGAGAGAGAGAGAGAGAGAGAGAGAGAGAGTTGCTAAAGGTCCATCAATAGCCTTCATGGTACGTAATGTACGTTGTGTGTGACAATAAGTCACTTCAGACACTCTCCAATCGTACGATCAAATATGCCCTTCAGGGAACATCATGTATACTACGAGTGTACAGTGCAGGCTGTTCAAGACTCCTCAGTTGTCACGGATGGCCTTCAGGATGGATACCCAAGGAATGTTGTGTGTTGCAGGCAGCTACTTAAGACTTGTCAGCTGTCATCTTGATCTTGAGCACCATGAAGACGTTGGCAGTTCTTGTACTCTGCACTCTCCTCATTTCCTCCACCTTCGCTTCGCACAGTTTTGGTATGGGTGGTGGCGGCATGGGAAGTAAGTATAAGCTCCATACTAGTAAAATAAAAATGATAATGATATAGTAACGAGATGATATGTATATATAGTGTTGAATAATTTAGTAGTGAGGAAAAACAACTGCAGGCTAACAATTCCTCCATCATTACATAAATGACTTGGTAAAGATTCATATATATCACGCAATACATATATCATGCGATTTCTTTTCTGACATTGGTTATATTAATGTATGTCAAAGTGTTGATCCACATGGTTCGTGTGAAACTGCTTCAGTTCAGACTGCATTGACCAGTGCCCTACTGTCCATGTCAACATGGGGGCAATTGCATTCAAACAATATGTACTTTGGAAAACGCTGAAGTTTTTGTTGACACAAAAAGACGAAGGCTGAAACAGGAAAAAACAAGACAACAAAAACAAACAAACAAACAACCAAAACAAACAAAAAAAAAACATACGCAATCAACAACAACGACAACAACAACAGCAACAACAACAGGAAATTCGAGGAATATACACTGAACAAAACTAATAAGACAATGCATGTTCTACGCCAGTATTAATACATAACGATCCACCACGTGGCATAAAATTATAACATAATAATAAAGACTCTCACAAGATGCCATCAAGGAATGGCTGCTTGTATGGCTGTCACCAAGTCCTGAATATTCACCCACCATTTTGCATTGTTCACCTAATCTATAAGGAAACGAAAAGCGCCCTTTTTGACAGGTAAATATTGTGCACATTTTTTTTTAGAAATCAAATATACGTTTTAGAAGTTTAGAGAGAAACTGTGAAAAACGCGGTATTTAACACAGCGTTGATTTGATTTGGTCTTGTAGGAAACTAGGACCATGCGAATATGAACTGTCGGACGCAAACAGCGGTAATTCAGTACAACAGGAATATAAAGTCTTGGAAATACAATGCATCGTGTTCTAACACAGTTTAATGTCAAATACAGGGCCAGGGAATCACAATTGTGTGAGGCATCGTAGAACAGTGGTCATTTTGGATCGTGGGAATATAGGGGCCAAGGGATTGTAACGCTTTTGGTCAAGAACACAGTACTGTGGGAATACAGGACCCTAGACATATATTACTGCTGCAAATATGCAGTCATAGGAATGCAACACTGGTGCGAGTAGAGTAATGAGACTATAGCAATGTCTATAGCCATAAGAACGTATCAATATGGATCTAAAGAAACCACGTGATTATAGTACTATGGGCACGTCGATCCACGTGAATAGAGAGCTGTGAAAATACAGACGCATGTGAATATGTCGCGGTGACTGCGTTGGTGGTCCATGGGAATGAAGCACAGTGGGAATAAAGAGCATTCCAGTATGTATTGTTGAGGGAATATAGAGCCAAGCGAATGTGATGATGTGGAGGCAAAATAAAGCCATGGGAAGATCTAGTGCTGCAGGAGTCATGGAAACATATAGCAATGTAATGATATAGAGCCACGAGAACACATCACGACTTGGAAATATGGTACCATTAGAATACATGGTGTGTGGGTATATTGAGCCACAGGAATGAAACGTAGATGTTGATGAAAAAAAGAAGAAAAGAAAACGCGATAATTTCAGCAGAATACACAGCTGCGGAAGGGCAGTAACTGAATTTTACAGCCGTTGGGAATTCCAGCTGATGATTGCCCTCATTAGCGGAGCTGAAACTACGAGACTCACAGTTTAAGGATTGGGGGGAATGCACAACTGGGAAAATCTTTATTTAAAACGGAGAGATCTCGGTGAAGAGCTACACGCGTGCAGAGCTGTCAGATTTGTAATTAGCTTCGTGAATCCAAGTTGAGGTCGTGGAGCGATAGAGCGGTAGCAGTCGGAATACAGCGTTTCGCCAGCCCCCAGTTTTATAGCTATGGGAAAGCAAAACTACAGGAGCCCCAATGTAGACAGAACCTTAACACAAACCTGGGATCGGAATCCCAGTTTAGAGTTATGGTGGATCCCATTTCAGAACGGATAAAGTTCCACATTGAGAGCTATGATACTGAGCAGCTACGGTTAGAGCGGAGCAACTCTAAATTTATTGCTAATGATTAAACACTTTATCAAATAATCTTAATTCAGCACCATAGGATATTACTGTAGTCCCCATAGGAAAGTTCATTTTCAGCAACTGTGATTCTAATTTCAGTGGTGCTGTGGGAATATTAACCTGGTACCCTGGGGAACCGAATTTTAGAACCGTATGTATCGTAAGTCAGCGTTGTCAGAATCTTAATTCAGACTTGTGGCAATCTTCATTTAGCATGACTGGAATGTGATTTTGAGCTGTGGGGTCTTTGAAGACTGAAACAGATGGCAGAACTAGGAAAACAAGTCAACACAAGCAAACAAACAAAATGACACATACAACTAGGCACAAAGTAAGGTGTGTTCGATACACATTTTTGCGAAACGGGCAAAATTTATTCCAGTATATCTTTGTGAGACGTCAAAAATATGGAGATTAAAAAAAAAAAAAAAGCAAAAAACAATTGTCCCCCGATGTCTGCAACCGAGTGGCACTATACGAAAAACGAGAAGCGGAGAAGTGAAGACAGCTTTTGACAAACAAACAAACAAACAATTTAAAACGGATAGAGAAAAAAATGTTTACGAATTCAGTTACTGTTCAGAGACAGCCGAATGCAAGTTTACACAATTGAAAAATACATTGCAATATTGACGATTATATGTTTCAGTACGTCTTCATTTGGTAGTAAAACTTGAAAAGATTTTGATAGCAGATGTCGTATATAAATGCCACCCTCCGCCCCCCCCCCCCCCCCCCCCCCCCCCTTAACCATGGTAAGTCCTGTCTGCAAACACGGCACTACTCTCTTAGTTTAAAAAAAAAAAAAATCTACACACTTCATGCCTCTTTGTACTTATAGGTTCTTGTGTTATTAATTGTATCTTAACTAATCATTCGAGAATTACATTCCGTCACCCATTTTCACTAACAAGTGTCTTTGATCGTATAAAATAAAAAAAAAATGCATTTAAGCGTTGATTAAAAGTACCAAGTCCACACATTTCACGTACGATTTTTTTTTTCCAAGGGTCAAACTTTTTTTCGTCGTAAACAGATTGACTAATCGGATGATTGATGAATTGCTTGATGGATTGATTGCTTGATGGATTGATTGATGGATCGATGTACCTTTCTTTACACAGTGCTACCATTGATGATGATGGGCGGGAACGACAATCTTGGCATGCTGATGATGATGATGATGATGGGTGGCGGCAACCCCCAGATGATGCACATGATGTTACCCATGATGATGATGGGCGGAGGCAGCGATCGCATGATGCGCATGCTGCCCATGATGATGATGCAGGGAGGCATGGGCATGGGCATGGGAGGAGGAGGTGGTCTGGGTGGAGGACTGGGAGGTCCCGTCTAACCGTTACAGGCCAACAATTCCTGACCTTTTTTTTTTTTTTTTTTTTTTTTTTTTTTTTTTTTTTGTTTTTTTTTTGTTTTGTTTCACACTGCTGTTTTACTCATTTCTTGGTGGGCTTCTTTTGTTTTTCGTTATCGTTTTCTTTTTTGTTTTCCTCTCCTCAAAATTCTTGTTGATTTTATTGTCTTCATCCTTCACCGCTTCCGACCCCCCCCCTCCACTACCCTACACCCCTTTTTTTCCCTTTGCCAGGCGGACGGGTTTGGGGGGGAGGGGAGGGTCCCCTTCCCCCCAGCCCTGAAGATTGTGATGGGAACGATTTCTGTTCATCGTGCATTAGCTCGGAGGAAAAATAAAAGGAATGAAAAATCAGCTTCCTACAGGAATCTGCTCTGAGAGAGAGAGAGAGAGAGAGAGAGAGAGAGAGAGAGAGAGAGAGAGAGACAGACAGACAGAGAGAGAGAGCATGTGTGTGTGTGTTTCCTTAGGGACTGCCATTTTGCTTGTGTGTTGATATCTGATGGTGGATTGGTATAGTGATGATTGTGATGGCGTGCATGTGCTCGTGTGCAACATGTGAGTGTGTATGCGCGAGGACGGAGAGAGAGAGAGAGAGAGAGAGAGAGAGAGAGAGAGAGAGAGAGATCCGTGAAAAGTCTTGATTCTGAATCACCCTGACAATTTATCAACCACTGACTCGGTTCAATAG
Source organism: Conus betulinus (assembly GCA_016801955.1). Taxonomy (NCBI): domain Eukaryota; kingdom Metazoa; phylum Mollusca; class Gastropoda; order Neogastropoda; family Conidae; genus Conus; species Conus betulinus. The sequence goes on from JADBJO010015419.1 coordinate 29,285, forward strand.
ACATGGACCAACACGTCAGGGTGCAAAATCACTTTGTTTACCAGTCACTGACACTATTTCACGATCTCACGTCCTTCCTTAAAACGCAACCAAAGTCCGGAGTCATCAAACAGTATTGGAAAGGTCTTCCAGGCCTGGGCCCAGCAACCTTTTCGCATTAACCCCTTGGAAAAGCGGCAGAAAACGTAAAGCGACATCTTCAGTCACACCATCAGTCTTGTAAGCACTGAAGATTTCTGCTCACAAATCAGCTGCGAGAGGTCCAAAGCCTGCAATGTTGAGCGGAGCGACTGCCTGTGTCGTGGCTTGGGCAGCTACCGGGGCATCCGGTCTCACAGCTGTGCTAGTCCCAACAGCCCCCACCACACCCAACACAAAACAACGCATCCGCTTCACGTCGCTTGGCAACAAAAGGTAAGGTAAGGTAATGTTGCTTATAGCCCAGGGCTACAGAGCCATCACAGGACTGTCTCCGAGCCGAGGTCAATCCACAAGTCATTTAAAAAAAAAAAAAAAAAAATTCACGCAATCTTTTAAAAGTTTCTTAAAAAACAAAAACAAAAAAAAAAAAAAAAAAACCGGAAACTTCGTTAAAAGTCTTTGTTCTGTAAAATCTTAGATCTGTGAAAAATGTTAATCTATTTTAGAAATTCAGAGATCACATCAGAAGGGACATATCTGAACAAGGTTTTCATGGAGTCTGCCGTAAAATGTTTATGTCTCACATCATGCAAGTCCCAACACTCTAAAAGAATATGTTTCACTGTGATGGCTGAGGCACTAATGCTAAGCACGTAAGCAGTCAGTGTATAGGTGTCACTGATGAACACGAAGGTCTGTGTGGACAAATGGGGCAAGTCGGTCTAAGGTGGGGTCGTTCGATTCCCGCTGGAGACGGACTATCTGGACGGTCTTCTTTTCAGAGATCTGTGCATGTCCAATCGCTTCCTGCTTCGGATTGAGACTTTAATTCGAGATTCCCTGTGCGAACACACATCTTACACGCACATTACATCCCATTCGACTGGTGTCGTGTTTACACATCATCCCCGAAGAGGACACAATGGGGCTACGTTACAGATAGGTTTAAAAAACGGTCGCTTACGCACGAAAAATCTCTGAAACAGTGAAGCAGGCAGTGCTGGCTGAGGAACGGGAAACAGATCAGTTTGTTTCATCAAGGCGTCACTGCGTGCGGACTAGTCCATGAACGCTACACCACATCCGCGAAGTTTTGAGACCACACTGCACAAGATTTAAAGCTGGTAGATAAATGAATCAATCACTAAGATGAGAGAATTTAAGAAGAGGGTCTTGTGGCTACGACTTTAGCAGATGTCTGACCTATACATTAGCCCAACGCGCTGGTCAGACCTTGAGTACCTACCCAACATTGGTTGTGGCGATATTATCATTGTTTGTGTGTGTGTGGTGAGTGTACACATGTGTATATATGGGTGTGTGGGCACGGGCCCGTGTGTGTGTGTGTGTGTGTGTGTGTGTGTGTGTGTTTATGATGTGCGTGTATGCGAATACATGCGAGTGTGAGCGCAAAAACTCACCAGGTCTAGACACTGTAAGGAGACAGAGAAAGTGAGACTACTGGACACTGATGACATGGGACCATACCTCAAGCTGACCTGACAGCACAGAGAGACTGAACGGAGTATTGCCTGTGAGGTGATGAACCAAGGGTGTAGAGGTGGGTGGGGGTGGCGTGTTGGGGGGAGGGAATACATGCTGCGATGTGAAAGAAGACGCTGGGGAAGAAAGGACAACAAAACGGCTCCAGGAGACTTCTCCCTGTCAAAGGTTGTAAAATGAAACGGATTTATCTAATGGGTGAATTGAAAACATATCCACCCATAAAAAGATGACGGTTTACAAGGGCAATATACTCCTGCCAAGTCGTCGTGAGGCAACCCACCGAAAGAGACACTGCACTGCTGTCGTCAAGTCGCTTCGGATAGGTTCGGTGGTGCCTGTTCTAATCCAACATACGCAAGTCTATACCCTCTATATCAATAACTCCCTACAGCCGACAGTAACTGCTTGGTCGCAAACCCAGTGTGAATGACCGTCTACGTCTAGAGGGCGCCACCACGTTCATCCAAAAACAGTCCCCAGGACCTCGCTTCTCTCTCTCTCTCTCTCTCTTTTCAAGGGAAATCAGACATTCTATACGTTCATCAGGGATGAACTGGACCACAATTAGTCCAACATATGATGTGTGTTTGTGTTTTTTGTGTGCTATATGGCTGTTGTTGAGTTCTACTACTCTTCCTGTCGCTGTGTTATTCTTAGCGCAGTTCCTGCCCTTTTCCATCACTTTGCTTTCATCTCCTGTTCGTGTTTATTGCAGTTGCTTTTTTTTTTTTTTTCATCATCATCATCTTCCTCGTCGTCATCATCTTGTTCTCCTTTTGTTGTTCTGTTTTTTCTTGTTCATGCTCTATTTCTTCGTCCTCGACTTCTTCTTCTCCTCCTCCTCCTCTTCTCTCCTCCTCTTCTTGTTCTTCTTCGTTTGTTCTTCTCTCCTTCATCTTCGTCTTCTTTCCTCCTCTTTTTCTGCTTTTGTCATTGTTGTCATCGTTTTCTTTTTTCAGGTTCTTATATATGTTTTTCATGACAGTTCAGTGCATTGGAGTGTGTGTGTGTGTGTGTGTGTGTGTGTGTGTGTGTGTGTGTGTGTGTGTGTGTGTGTTGCATTTTGTCATCATATTTCCCTTTGTTTCCCTCCCTACAATGGGGGGGGGGGGGGGGGGGGGGGGGGGGGGGGGGGGGGGGGGGGGGGGGGGGGGGGGGGGGGGGGGGGGGGGGGGTGTGTGAAATGCATCGCTTTGTTAAAGAATAACAACAATTCGCCACATAAAGATTAACAAATTCCATGACTTCCATGGACAAATTGTGTTTGCGTTCTCTCTCTCTCTCTCTCTCTCTCTCTCTCTGCCCCCCTCTCTCTCTGTCTGTCTGTTTGTTTGTCCGTCTGTCTGTCTGTCTCTTTTCCCCATCTCCCTCCGTCTCTCTCTCTCTCTCGTAAAGACTAACAAATTCCATGCGTTCAATGGAATTGTGTTTGCATTCTCTCTCTCTCTCTCTGTGCCTCCCTCTCCGTCTGTCTCCCTCTCCCCCCCCCCCCCCCCCCCCCCTCCCCCCCCCCCCCCCCCCCCCCCCCCCCCCCCCCCCTCTTGTCTCCCCAGGACCTTGCTGATACCGACAGCTTCCACAGCAACTTACCACAGACACGGCTATCGGCAGAAAGCTGACACTGAAATCACCTTGAAAGCAGGACATTGTTTTGTGTTCATGATGACCAACGAGGACGAGCAAGATGAAGACAGTTCTACAGAGCTCCATTCTGAGCTAAGACTTACATGACAGAGCTGTACTGTGCGCTGCTTCTCATAGTAAATCCCAACATCACCCAGGCCCGAGAGTTACAGACAGCTGCAGTGTTGGAGTAACATTCTCACAAATGCGTCAATTACATGGTCGGAATTTGACTGTGTAGTTCCGGTCTTCCATTTGGTTGAAGTTGGGTGTTGATGATGACGAACAAAAAAAAAAAAAAAAAAACAGCCATAAAAGAACGAATGTAAGACAAGAAAGAAAGAAAGAACAGGAAAAAAAAAGTAGAGGCGGATCACAACTGGACATAAAAAGTAAATATACCGAGTAAATTGCATTCAAAATGGAAAAGAAAAGAAAGAAAGAAAGAAAGAAAATATAATCAGTCAGCACACAGAATCAATAAATACGGACAACATAATTCGAGCTTTGAAACCTGAAGCAAACATTGGGGTTAAACAAAACTTTATTGTGATCTCAGTTATGGCAATAAACAATACAAACAGAATAATGGCAAGTGTGATACTGTTAAAAAAAAAAAAAAAAAAAAAAAAAAGCGCTTCTGTAGGGTTAAGTGTACAAGTGCCTCTAAACGTCCCCCCCCCCTCCTCCCCCTCCACTGTATACCCCAAACCCTCCACCGTTCTCCCTCCCGCCCCTCCCCCCCCCCCCCCCCCCCCCCCCCCCCCCCCATCTATTCTCCCTCCCCTCCTCGCCCATCTCACCTTCCCCCATCTATGCCCCCCCCCCCCCCCCCCCCCCCCTCCCCCCCCCCGAAAAAAAAAATCCAAACCGGCAAAAGCGAGTTCAGTGCTATGATTAATTCATGAAACGTAATAAATATCGACAACAAATCAAAGATGCATGGCATAAACAAAGCAAAAGAAGGAGGCAAGGTCAATGGCAGTGCGTTTGTCATCACAAAAAGCCATGTGGATGTTGAGTAGATTTCTACCCTAGGTAAGGTAACGTTGCTTGTAGCCCGTCTGACCGCAAAGGGCCATATCTGGGCTGTCAACGCGTTGAAGTCAACTCGCAAGTCATATTGAAAAAAAAAAAAAAAAAAAAAAACAAAACTACATTCACGCAACCCTTTAAAATACACCTAAAAACACACCGAAAAAAATTGGTTGAAAATCTTTCTTCTGTAAATTGTTAGATCAGATGAAAAATGTTAATCTTCCTCAAAAACCCAAAGATCACATCAGATGGGACATCTCTGCAGAAGGTTATCAAGGATTCTGCTTTAAAATGCTTATAAATGTCTCACCTCATGCAAGTCCCAACACTCTAAGAAAAAAAAAAAAATGTTTAACTGCGAGTTGTACTGTTAGTGCCCGTGATTCCGTAAGGACAGGTCAACGTCAAGCCTAGCTCACGTCTACACAGGGACCGAAACCACTCAGCCAACACTGATACATGCAAATGTGTGACAACAGCACAAAATGTAACAATGTTACTTTTTCTTTTCTTTTGCACGGAAGAAATTTTAACAATTGTAACTTTTTGTTACATTGTACGTACATCATCGCCCACAAATTGCACCAAATTGTAACATTTCGCGTGGATCACGCACGCAAAATGTTAACAAAAGTACTGTTGCTACAGTTTGCTCCGCGCAGAGTAACATTGTTCCATTTTGCGTTGTATCACACAGCCTTACTCTAACGTGATAAATGTATCACGCTGACTCCTCGGCACTAGCCTGTTTCAGGAACAATGGGAGTAATACAAATGTACTGCAAGCAAATCTATACAGGAAAAAAAAAAGCACCACGGTTGAACCCGCATTCGTACCCTTGACGACAAAATCAACCACAGGATTATCCCCTGGCTATTGGTGTCGTATGAAATCCTCTTCGCCCTGCGTAGGCTGTTCCGGTGTCCATCGGTGAATCTGGTGCCTGATTTAAAGACACTTTGGTGCGTGAGTAAAAGAAACTCTCGAGTCTGAATCAAAGGGGATCAGATGCACGAATTAATGCCACCATTGTGCCTGGATCAGCGCCGCTCCGATGACTGAACTAATGCCATTATGATACCTGAAGCAAACCCTTTCTGATTTCCGAATGAACCCCGCCGTGGCTCCTGATCCAAAGCCCCTTGGAAAGCCACCCTGGGTTAGAATCGAAACCTCTCTGACGTCCGGATCATATTCACCCTGGTGCTTACATGAAGTCTACTCCAGTGCCTAAATCAATGCCACGTGGTACCAGAAATGACACGATCTTGATGCCTGAACTAAAGCTACCAAGGTGCCTGATTTAAAGCCACCCTGGGCTAGAATCGAAGCCACTTTGACGTCCGAATCACATTCACCCTGGTGCTTACATGAAAGTTTCTCAAGTGCCTAAATCAAAGCCACCTTAGTACATGACATGGCACGATCTTGATGCCTGATTAAAAGCAACTCTGGTAGGCCTGAAATAAACCCATCATGGTGCCCCATTCAGCATTAGCCTGCTGCCCGAATTAAAGCCAGAATGGAGCCTGGTTCAGAGCCTCTGATGGGCATGAACTTGGAACCCCCGCCAACCTAAGCCGTTTTGTGCAGTCCATCTTTCATCTGTGACTTCGGATCAGGTGCCTGACTTGCAAGCCACTGTGACGGGGTTTTGGGATCCACGCTGCCTTAGGCTGTCGTGTCTAGCACGTCTTTGGTTTGGACTCTGACGCCTGAATTTAAAGCCCCCTCCCCACCCCCATCCCCCCATCCTCCACTTCCTTGATGCCTGAATTGAAGCGACTGTCGTGCCTGAATTAAAGCTACTCTGCTGCTTGAATCAAAACCATCAAGATGCCTGACAATCAAGAGCAAACTTAGAACCTTAATAAAAGCCATTCTTGCGTATCTCAATCAAAGCCAACTTAGCACCGTAATAAAAGCCATTCTTGTGTCTGAATCAAAACCAACTTAGTACCTAAATAAAAGCCATTCTTGTGTTTCAATCAAAGCCAATCGACCTGAAGAACAGTTCATACTGACAAATGAGTTGTCATTAACAACGTGCAGAGGCGGATCAGTTCGCCCAAAATGGAGGGGGATTCCACATTTTACCACAGAATAAGATTCAAATCATAACATCAATACGAATCAACGTTTTCATAACTGAAATGCATTAGAAGTCCTTGATCATACGCTACATATCAAGAGACGTACAGTTTAAATACGTCTGGGAATCATCATGCATTATGTTTAAGGAGACGAGTTGTCACTATGCAGCGCGACAATCAAACCAACAAACTAACACAACCCAGAATCCTTTACAACAATTTTTCTTTGACAGACATAGCAACCGATAAATTAGTAACATCAAAATTACATCTGAAAGACCTGGAACTGAAATCCAACCAGCATCTCAGGAATGAAGGGTGGGATCTTCCGGGTCAACAATTGAGCAGAAAAGGTTATAACAGCGTCAGAATTTCCTTTATACCAATGCTCAGGTAGATCTGAACAACACCAGACTTCTGCTGGCGCAAGACAATGCGTGCTTCCAGGTATAAGGTGAGATGCAGTAGCGTCCTAAAAATCCAACAAAGCGGTCACCCATACACAGCTTTAAAAAAAGGTCTCAAAGGGAGAGAAAATTCACAAAGATTAAATTATCAACAATACTGCACACATGAATTTTTTCTTGCGTCTAAATTTGCTTCGATCATTTCCACCGAGTGATTTTTCTTCTTTTTTTTCTTTTCTTTTTTAGTTTTTTTCTTTTTTTTTTTTTTTTTTTTTTTTTTTCTTTCTTTTTTTTTTTTTACTGCAACATAGCCCCGGAACGTGTTCGTATGCTTATATGCTTTTCTTTCTTACACCATAACGTACTTTAGTGTTACTGTGCATTATTTTGAAAGCCAACCTGATTGAGTCAAATGAAATCTGCAGGTTAGCTTTCCAATGCATAGATCCTTCACTGACTGGATGGCAACTATGACTCATCATCATAGAGGTGGTGATCGATGGAACTCTGATTCCTTGGTCAACTTTAACATGCTAAGGCGTTCAGCAGAGCTCACACCACCCACCCTCTGGATATTTGTCGTACATTACAGCATGCTGACCACGCTCGATCAGATTGTTTAGAACTCGTAGGTCAGAAGGGCCTGCAAAATAATCCATGGGCTGGTAAGTCACATATGCAGTCCCATGACTGGCGCGAAGTTGGGGGGCCGGGATGAGGAGGGAGGGGAGTGGTCGGACAAAGATGCTTACCACCATTATTTCTCCATCAGCAATTGAATGAATCAAACTTTGAGAAGACTGTAAGATTCATTATGGCGACAGGCTTGAAGATCTGACGCAGCCAATTAAAATCGACCGCAGAAGAAGAAGACTGGAACAAGAAGACGCTTACAGCGCAGAGAAGAAATGGAATTGAATGGACACAACCTGATGAGTTAGCATTTGTTGATGACGCGGCACTGATATCCACTGATGCGAGAGAAGACGAACAATTGGGGAACCTAACCCATAATGAAAGGTGATCTTAACATACACACAGAACAAGATGGGTGTACCCGCCAGTATTTCGTTCCACATCTGTGAGCGGCCTGGTTCTGTCTGCTCTTAGCAACAAAGCTACAAGGATTACCAGTGCAAACGAGGTCATAGTCTCCCCCTCATCTTTGGTTGGTTTGTTCATTTGTGAGCTGAATCATGAACACTCACACACACACACTCTCACACACACACACACACACACACACACACACACACACACACACACACACACACATTAAGACATAATGGGCAAACATCCACAGGGGCTAATATGTGTCCGTGCACTTCTCCTCTCTAATGAGACAAGTTTACACATACCACAATACCACAATAATACAAACTTCTTGTTTAGAATTCAGTTTCTAAACCCCTCTTCAGTTTTCACGATAGTGTGCTGTTCATGGCAAATTACTCAGTTTGCAGATCAATTTTTGATTTGATGTGGAAGCATTCAATTGTATATAAAAAAATCTCTTTCTCTGATTGTACTACACACACACACACACACACACACACACACACACACACACACACATACATATTATATATATTTATGGTGACAAACCTTACAGGTACACCCATCTTGGTTGTGTGTGTGTGTGTGTGTGTGTGTGTGTGTGTGTGTGTGTGTGTGTGTGCGTGTGTGTGTGTGTGTGTTGTTTTTTTTCTCTTCTTTGATCTTAGGATGTATCAGAAACACGTGATCACAAATGCATATTTTCTCATACAAAGTCAGCCCCACCCCCACACCCCCTCTCCTACCCAAAGCAAAATTAGTTATACAACAACAACAACAAAGTCATTGCACACTGGGAATCAAACTCTGCCTCTCTGATCAGCACACAACTGCTTTAACCATTGCACTATGAGACATCATACTACCCAAAGTGAAAATATGATTTATCTGTTTACGTACATCAGTTTGGAAAATTCCCAACAAATCAAATCTGCCATGTAAATGCCAACTGTGCAGACACCTAATGCATGTATTTACTGTAATGTACAACTATTATGGGCTGAAAATCAATGAGAGAAAACTGTCATTTCTATAAAATCATCAGACTGGTCAACAACCTAATTTTCACTGTTGGTGATTTGCTTCTGACTGGGTAGGACTTGATGGCATAATGTCAGTATGTCTGCACCCAGTGAAATCAACATGAAAAATGTCTACTGCACAGACATCATATGCCTGCAGCTGTATTCATCAGGGTTATTTAACACTTTACACATTAGAAATCACTGACAAACAAGCCTCATCCTACATCAAAGTCATCAGACAGGTCGACAACCAAACTTTCACCATCAATAATTGGATTCTGTTCAGATAAATCATTCGTTTGCAAATGTGCAAAAAAAACAACATGTAAAAAAAAAATTTTTTAAATAAAAAGAAAATCTTTCACCCGTCAATATTTAGTTTTCTGATTAGACGAAACAGAGTGGGACCTAAGACATTATTCTGTCAGGTCTGAACATGGAGGGGTTCCTGTAAGAAGCCACAACACTAGATTATAGACATGCCATTATGTGTTGATACTCTCTCTGGACCCGTTTCCAGTTTCCTTGCAAGCAGGATTAGACTTGTCACTTCACAACATAAAAAGTTATGCCTTTGCACCCTTCTAGTTCGGGGTCCTGGCAGCTGGGCCTAATGGACAACCTCCACCATCAGTCTGATGACTGCTGTACTGGATGCTCCCCATCTTTGACTACCAGTCACAAGTAACATAGCATACCAAAGAATCCCACCAGGTGATGAGTTGAGAAGACATCCTGAGGTAACACTACACCAGATAAGGGCATCATTATTTTGATTACGGCCAAAAATATGTCACAACCATCTTTTCCCCTCAAACACAATGAATCAGAATGTAAATACCTCGTCACCAAAATCTAAGCAGCTCAAATGCAAATTGCAGAGATGCTGTTGTTCATAAACAACAGTGATATAAGCCTGGAAATATCACACACACACACACACATACACACACACACACACACACACACACAAATTGGCAATCACACAGATTTCTTTAAACTCCCATCAAAACAAAAACACCCGATGTCAAACAACTGTGCATCTGAACTTTTGAACATAATGCTCTCACCTACACACAGACCAGCGTCCCACACAAATACGTCATGCTGGTTACTTTCGTCCACTGATTGATGGCGCTCACATTTCCAAAGAACCTGAACAAGTTCATTGCAAACTCAAATATGACTCTAGGTCATCCGAATCTGTCATTAGTTTAACAACATGGAACCACACACCACCACCAGCTATCAATACGAATGCTGACCCAGCCCATATGAAGTCAAGGGGTTGGGGATGTTTATGTATAAATATCACACCCTTCACTGACAGAATACGTGATATACTAAATTCTGACTTGCAAACAGAGCCGTACGTTTCATCCTGCCTGCTTTCAAAAGGAGCCTACAAGAGAACTGAGTGAACTTCTTTTAAATATCTTCGGCATGCCTGGTAACTGAGCAGTTTTCATGTCAAGTAGACAATGGCTGCAGTATGGAGGGATAAGTTTCGGACAAAATACATATTCTAGCGGTAAAATTCCTATATGGCCTATGTGCACCCCAAATCAACCGTATGAAAGTCAAGGAAGGTGTCACACAATTCAGTCTGACATTAACAGGCATTTGATAATAACCAGAGGTCATGACATTACAAAACAATATAGAAAAAATATAAAAACAATACGGTAAAAAGTGAAAACTCCACTGCCATGAGTTTCAGAACCATCCAATCTGACACACCTGACTAACGTTGTATGAACACAGAAGACTTAAACAGTTAATATTTCTTTTGATCAAACTGTCACTTCTCCTCCATACATCCTCTGAGGGCAATTACAGAAGCAAGAGCTAATGAGGAAAAGGGAAAAAAAAAAATCGTCGTCATATTCATTATGTATTCAACCATGTGTGCATATTGTGCACACACACACACACACACACACACACACACACACAAACGCACCCTGTGCAGTCCAAAAGTATGACGGCTAACAAGCCTGAACACAACAGGATATATATCACATCCCTACTAAAACCCTAGTTTCTTTTACAATGCCTCAGCTTGAAACAGTATGACAAAAAAATCATTTCAGAAATGAAAACTGCCAATAACAACCAGAATGCATGATAACAATAGTACATACCTATGAGAAGCTATATCTAAAAGAAACAAAGTTTGTGTTTTCATTATTTGGAAAAAAAAAGAAAGAAAATGAAATCCCTCAGTCCCTTTATACACCTCTACTTTATAAAAAGAGTGTGATCACTATTCAATCTTAGGTGTGAAGATTGAATGTACAACAAATAATCCCATGAGCTTTCAGTTTGTTGACAAAAAGGCACCAAAATAGAACCATCAAAGTCATATGAAATCAACACTAGGTTTAAAAAAAAAAAAAATTTAGTAAACAAATTCATCATCCCTAAGCAAACACCTTCATTAAGAAAAAAGAGGTATTTATGAACAGAATGAACCCCAATCCCCTTCTCCAAATGCACATGTATACATGAAAAACAAGGGTAGGAGCCGGTCGGGGCAGAAAACCCCACATGATTCTGATGGGATTCGAGCCCACGACCTCCCAGCCAGGAGTCCGCGACGCTAACCACTTCGCCACGGCGGCTGGTCAAACAATATTATTTTCCTGATTGTAAACTAATCACAACTTTTCTGTTTGTAAAACTGTGACAGGTGTGTCCCTAAAAATAATTATAAAATGAGGAGAAAATCTGTAAACCAGACTGATTTATTAGTAAATAAACAGCATGACAGATGATAGGTGTTCGATAAAACAGTCAAAAGATCTTTGAAAAAAAATCACTGAAGTAGTTGAGAAATAGAAGCTGGGCTTTCTGACCTTGGCTTGGCCATGTCAGGAGAATGGAACCCGTCTGTATATCCCAAAGATCTCCTGTATGGTGAACTGGCAGACAGCTCATGGCTGACCAACACCCGCATCTGCGCTACGAAGATGTATGCAAGGACATGAAACTGTGCAGCATCAACATCAGTATGTGGGGAAAGCTGTGCAGAAGACCGCCCAGCCTGGCGCCTTGCTGTCAGAGGGGCGTACACACAGCAGAGAGGCGAGGCGAGGAAACACAACCCTCGCTCAAAAGAGAGCCAGGAGAAAGCAAAGGCAATGACAGCTGCAGCAGACATCATCGTTCATGTGCAGCAAATGCAGCAGAGACTGCCACCCACGTGTCTGACTGTAGGGCTACTTGCAAAAGTGCTGATGATGAACCCAACATACGCTGCTACACCATTGTATCCGGAAGATGGAAGGATGCCGACGAAATTAAAAACCACTGTGCAAATGACAACCGTATAAGGTGGGATTTTTTGCAGTCTTGAAACAGCACACCATAACAGGACTTACAGCACGAGCATAAGAAAGATATTTCACATGGTCAAACTGAAATTCATTAGGTGATCTAACCTTGCAGGATTTTCCCAGGTGTAATAATATGGATGGCAAACTCTTGTCACTATATGTCTAGCTGTTGTTGGAACATGCTGTTCTACTTGCAACTGGCAGTGGTAAGGTAATTATTCATTTGTTTGTCTGAACTGCCTTCTTTTTTTTTGCGAGGGGGGGGTATGGGGGGGGGGGGGGGGGGGGGGGGGGGGGGGGTCCATTCATGTTTATTTTTGTCAGAGGTCACATGTTTGAAGTTTGGGATACATCTTTGAAATCCCTGGGTTTTTTCCTTTTTTTTTCAACTCAATGAAGTGAACTTGTTGTGTGCTACTGATCTGAGTGTTGACATTATTTAATGTACAAAAATACGATAATGAGCAAACGTGGTTTGTGTAAGAAATAACCAGCAGCCTTCAGTATTTGACCTTCAGTCGTTTATCTCCTGAGAAAGGATTACTTCCACTCTGTCTGAAAATTCAAAAGGAAATGCTGATTTTGAGGATACTCATTTCAAAACTGATCAAATTCTGATGGAAACACCCATTTGACAAGATCAGACTTAAATACGAACGAAACTCTTTATTAATTATCTATAAGACTGTGTCCATGTAGCAAGGTAATTTCAAACAGCGATGGTGATTTTTAAGTGCACAGGTGTTGCAATTCTTTCTCAGATTTTCTTTTTTTTTTTAATTTGAAATATTGTGTTATAAGCATCCACAATGCACTGGGGCACAAGAAGCCGTACATGATGCAAAAAAAAGCTCAGAAACTGCGCTGATTAGATTATAAATCAAAAACTGTCTTACCAGTGTGTGAGAGTGAGTGTTTGCGGCGCAATAAACTGTGAGACACAGACCACTCAGCTCAGTAATGGACAGTTCTGAAACAATACAGAGACGTCACTGATGGGACAAGCAAGGCACGAACAGCCTTTCAATAGCAGTGCTGTCGTAGTGCACTCAGCCATGCATTTTCTGTCAGACTACCTATCCACAGAGGTCATTTATATGTTTATTTCATATATTTCATGAAAAGACAAACTGCAAATAGGCGAGCAAGTGTGTGTGTGTGATAGTGTGTGTGTGTGTGTGTGTGTGTGTGTGTGTGTGTGTGTGTGTGTATGTATGTGAGAGAAAGAGACAGTGGGGGTAGGGGGTGAGGAGGAGGGACCAAAGTGATGATGAAGACAATATAGACATTGATGACCATCTGTGTGAGAAGCATTTTTAACATTCAGTGACCAAATTTCAAAAAGTATTCATAATGAATCAGATCGCTCATTCATTTTTGTTGTCGTGAGTATTGTCTATCTTGCCTGAAGAAGACCTAGGAAATCAAAACGCGTCGTGTTTTGTCCTGTGATTCGTTTATCCACATTTTTCCATGGAGTCATTATAAATACTTTTTAATTTGTTTAGTTTTCGGCCTGCTGTTGCCTCACTTTGCAACTGAATTCTGTGGCCAACCGAGCCAGCACTGGCGAGTTGTGGCAAGGGACAGGACAAGGGTCAGTCTCCACCAGACCCTGAGGAGGACATGGAACTGGAGAAGACTCACATTACAAAGCCAAATACCTCTGAGCTGAGTCCATAAAAGAATTGTCAATGATGGATTCTACTTCCCTTGTAATGAACGGCCTGTGTAACGGAAGCAGGAGTTCACGCAGTTATGCTTTTATCCCTCACACAAAACTGACAGCGCTGAAACTCTTCCGACATGGCCGATTTTTACACACAACTGACCCAAAGATAGTCGTACTGTGATTATGAAGAAAGTTTAATGCCATAGTATTACTATCACTATTAAGAAGGTTTGACATGTGAACCAGATGCTGTGATTTTGGTGTAAAGGAGTAGGATGTGTTTCTACCTTCCTTTCAGTAAAAAGTCACAGACTGACTCATGACGTTTTGCAGGAACGTGACAGGTTCAGAGGAATGCAGTGTCAGCCCTCTTTACATCTATGACATTTCCTAAGTCAAGATCGCTATTAGGTGCCCATCTGCGTCCACTGGTCATCGGCTTCAAGTTCCTAGCACCTAAAAAAAAAAAAAAAAACAAAAAAAAAAAACAGACTCATCCCCAACCCTTTAAAACAACAACCGCTAAAACCACTGGAACTTGGTAAGCGCCGCTTAAAGCTTGGCAGAAATACTCGCCAAAACGGACGATCACATTAGGTGACATTCGCAAAGGTCCCTAAAGC